>LBNU01013629.1:12046-30257 GCA_014162995.1 Artemisia annua
TTGTTGGTCTAATCCAATAAACTAAGTACTAGCTTAGTTATTAGTAGCCCGTTATTGATCCCGAGTTACGTAGTCGTATATATAGTGTAAATACGATAAATACAATATATATAATGGTGTCTCTGTGTATAAGTGTGTGACCCCATAGGCTCACATATGTCTAGCCATATAATTATTTATTATGACACGAGCATACTTCAACAATTTGAACTTCAATCGATACAATAATAAGACAGTTAGTGTTCATGGGCCCAAATTAATTTGTGATAGTTGGAGTTCTAAGTTATGCAGGTAATGGTGCATAACTGCGTATGGTGTATTTTTGTGTTTCATGTAGTATCCTTCAAGTTAGTATTAAGCTTTTTTTGTATCTTTGTTTTTTTATTGGGTACATTATACTTAATCATCTTGTTAATATAGTGGGCGCCTTTGTTTGTATTTGGTTTGTTCGGTTGGAGTAAATTGCCTTTCAAAAAAATAAAAAGTGAAAAATAAGATAACAATTTTTCTGAAACCTGTATATATAATAGTTTCAACGAAACTACAAATTAATACTTACTAAAAATTACACAATTTCTTCAATGCATTTGAACCTCGTAACATTCATTAATATATATTCATTAATTTTTTCAATGCCTTGAATTCATAAAATGATAATTGAAACTTGTTTTTTTTTTTTAATTCATTTTTTATCTTTAACTAGTATACATTGTAACTAGTATATTGAACTTGAAAATTTAAATGACATACCTACAACCTTTTTAAATTAATAACTTATTGATTTATTGATATAATAATATCTCGTTAAATTAATAAATTATCTCAGTCCCAATATCATTAATTTATAGAGGTTTTACTGTAACTCTATATTAACGTCACATTTAGAAAGTTTTCAGACATGCCATTTACTAATGTTATTGCCACATATTCATAAATATCCTCTTCGTTAGTATTATTATCTTTACGCGACTCAGATATAAAAAATATGCGAACCATGAATAACAATTGAACTTATGTGTTAAACTTTATTAGAATCTGCGCACTGATCCCGCGACAGCTCGAGTAAAGAAAACCTTGTTTTAAAACAAAAAAATGTATTAATATTAACTAGACGAGTACCCGTGCATAGCAACGGGATTTTATAGCGACAGATAGTTTATTGATAAAAAAAGTTTATAGGTTATTAACGAAAAACAATAAAAGTTTGAAGATTTGGAAATTTAACATAATGTTTTGAAACTTGGTTCAACCCGGGTGGTTCAACCGGTTGAACCGTTCCAGGCAAAAAATGGATCGATTTAAACCGGATCAACTTGCTAGGTTGGGTCGAAAACGATTCAAATTAAACTGGTTCAACCCGTCCGGGTTTGAAGTGTCCCGGGTCAACCCGGTTTTTGTTTTAATTGATTGTATTTAATTTGATAGATATGTTTTTAATTGGCTGTACGATATGAATAAATTATTGTACTTTTAAGTAATGGATAATGTTTTGAAACCCGGTTCGACCCGGGTGGTTCAACCGGTTGAACCGTTCCGGTTGAAAAATAGGTCGATTTAAATCGGGTCAACTTTCTAGGTTGGGTCGAAAATGGGTCAAATTAAACCGGCTCAACCCGTCGGGTTTGAAGCGTCCCGGGTCAACCCGGTTTGTGTTTTAATTGGTTGTATTTAATTTGGTTGTACAATGTGAATAAATCATTGTACTTTTAAGTAATGGGGTGTTTTAATAATAATATTAATTACATTCATAATTTCCTTTAATAAGATTTCAACATTTCAACATTATTGACTTTTCACTTTCACCTTTTGACTCTTTTTCCTTTATATGTAGTAAAGATAAACAAAATTTGCCGTGTTTTACAAGCTAACTAGACAAATAAACTATACGTTATACTAGGGGTGTGCATTGTTTGGCTTATAACTGAATAAATCAAAAGTCGAAACCGAACCTAACGTATAACTAAACCGAATTAAAAATTGGCTTTTGGTTTGGATATGATTTTGGCTATCTAAACTAAAAATCGAACTAAAAACCGAATTCACATACATATATATACTTTTTATATATTTATATATACAAAATACCACTAAAATTTTATCTTAATGTAAAACAACACTTTTTATGCTTGAAGTAGTTTTTATTTGTCAAAAATCTATATAATTGATTGTTTTTTTTTTTAAATATAATGGTGTATTTCGGGTCAACCCAAAAACCAAACTGAATTCAAATTCGGTTTTTGGTTCGGTTTTTGATTTTGGATTTGACCTAAAAAAATTTAACCGAACCAAATAAACCGAACAACCTGATAACCTATGAACACCCCCGCTGTGTGATGTTTAAAGGTACTTATGGGCCTGGCATTTAGTGGACGAGCAACCATTCATGGGTTAAGACTTCATTTCATGATTCATGATCCAAAAACATAACCCGACACAAAAGTAACCGCCTTACTAGTTTAAATAAATTAAACCCTCACAACATACGATGCAACAAGACACGTAAACTATCATCAACCGGGCCCACCGCCTTAAACCCCTATAGGTCGGTGCAAAAAATCTGACGTGCCCTCTCCTATATACATAAAAATAAAAAATACCGTTACTTAATCCGTCCCGTAACTCTCCACCAATCCAAAAATCAAAAATATCTTCACTCACTTTTTCATCAAATGGAAAAAACAATATTCACGGAGCATGAAATGGAAGCAGCTTTGCAACTAATACAACTTAGCGGTGAATCTGATGTTCAGGGTAAAGAAAAGAAAAGAAGACAAGAAGATCGAGACGAAAGTCAAGGGAGCAGCTCAACCTCGGATATAACATCGCATGTTAGTCCGAGGTTTGCTGTGGTTAACGATGATGATGAGGATTATGATAGTGATGGAAATATGAGGAAGAATAAGAAGAAGTTTAGGTCGATTGTTGAAGTTTATAAAATAAGTCGGTGAATGTTTTTTAATTAGTTTTGTATATGTATAGAGATGTTGATCGATGATCATGAGAAATTATGTAAATGTTTTTTTGTTTTAGTTCGATGTGAACGATGAAAATTCATTTTTCATCTTTAACTAGTATACATTGTAACTAGTATATTGAACTTGAAAATTTAAATGGCATACCTACAACCTTTTTAAATTAATAAATTATTGATTTATTGATATAATAATATCTCGTTAAATTAATAAAATATCTCAGTCCCAATGTCATTAATTTATAGAGGTTTTACTGTAACTCTATATTAACGTCACATTTAGAAAGTTTTCAGACATGCCATTTACTAATGTTATTGCCACATATTCATAAATATCCTCTTCGTTAGTATTATTATCTTTACGCGACTCAGATATAAAAAATATGCGAACCATGAATAACAATTGAACTTATGTGTTAAACTTTATTAGAATCTGCGCACTGATCCCGCGACAGCTCGAGTAAAGAAAGCCTTGTTTTAAAACAAAAAAATGTATTAATATTAATAAACAAAATTTGCCGTGTTTTACAAACTAACTAAACAAATAAACTATACGTTATACTAGGGGTGTGCATTGTTTGGCTTATAACTGAATAAATCAAAAGTCGAAACCGAACCTAACGTATAACCAAACCAAATTAAAAATTGGCTTTTGGTTTGGATATGATTTTGGCTATCTAAACTAAAAATCGAACTAAAAACCGAATTTACATAAATATATATACTTTTTATATATTTATATATACAAACTACCACTAAAATTTTATCTTAATGTAAAACAACACTTTTTATGCTTCAAGTAGTTTTTATTTGTCAAAAATCTATATAATTGAATGTTTTTTTTTTTAAAATATAATAGTTTATTTCGGGTCAACCCAAAAACCAAACTGAATTCAAATTTGGTTTTTAGTTCGGTTTGATATTCGATTTGACCTAAAAAAATTTAACCGAACCAAATAAACCGAACAACCGGATAACCTATGAACACCCCCGCTGTGTGATGTCTAAAGGTACTTATGGGCCTGGCATTTAGTGGACGAGTAACCATTCATGGGTTAAGACTTCATTTCATGATTCATGATCCAAAAACATAACCCGACACAAAAGTAACCGCCTTACTAGTTTAAATAAATTTAAACCCTCACAACATACGATGCAACAAGACACGTAAACTATCACCAACCGGGCCCACCGCCTTACACCACTATAGGTCGGTGCAAAAAATCTGACGTGCCCTCTCCTATATACATAAAAATAAAAAATACCGTTACTTAATCCGTCCCGTTAACTCTCCACCAATCCAAAAATAAAAAATATCTTCACTACACTTTTTTATCAAATGGAAAAAACAATATTCACGGAGCATGAAATGGAAGCAGCTTTGCAACTAATTCAGCTTAGCGGTGAATCCGAACAGTCTAGTGGTAAAGGGAAGAAGAAGATATTTGTAAAGAAAAGAAGACAAGAAGATCGTGACTACGAAAGTCAAGGGAGCAGCTCAACCTCGGATGTAACATCGCATGTTAGTCCGAGGTTTGCTGTGGTTAACGATGGTGATGAGGATTATGATAGTGATGGGAATATGAGAAAGAATAAGAAAAAGTTTAGGTCGATTGTTGAAGTTTATAAAATAAGTCGGTGAATGTTTTTTAATTAGTTTTGTATATGTATAGAGATGTTGATCGATGATCATGAGAAATTATGTAAATATTTTTTTTGTTTTAGTTCGATGTGAACGATGAACGATGAAATTTTGTGATGATGTTTACTACTGTTTAATGTTTGATGAGATATGCTTTGGAATGTTATAGCGTGAGGAAGAAGCTGATTTTTCTGTTTGCGTAAGAATATATGTATAGCTTTGTATATTTTAATTTGTTACAGATGACGCATGAATCGGTTTGAAATATGACTGGTTAGTCGTGTAGCATGCTTATCTAAATGTAAATATCCAGATTTAGAAAGAAAAGAAAAAAATTGTCACCTAGAATAATAGAACAACAAATTTTATCAAGGCATCTAGCAAACAAAGTTACTTTACAATCAAAGTTGAGTTTTGAATCCAATCAATCCATGTGGGACGTAACTTTATGATGAGGACGAGATAGAGGGATTTTTTTTTTGAAACGGCGAATTTATAAAGAAACAACTAGTAAGAAGCTAGAAAAGACATTACAAAGTGATAAGAGAAAGGTTTTTAAACCATTCTAACCAACTAAAACTAGCCTTACATCTATATCTACACCAATAAAATAAGCGAGTAACTAAGTCATCAAAGATAACCGCTTTGGAGGGAATGCTTGAACCAAATAGACTTTTGTTCCAAAAGCTCCATACAAGCCACCACATGACGTAGAAAACACCTTCCAAAATCTCCCTATGGTCGGAATGAATTCTAAGATTTAGAAACCACTCCAACCACTCCTCATAAGAAGAAAACACCGAATAACTAATATCCCACGTATATAGAGCAACACAAGCACAACAAGCAAGTCAAGAGGTCTGACTCCAAAATGATTCGCCCTCCTCGTGTCTCATTTTGAGTGGCTAAAATGCTTCGCACCTTCCTTCGGATTTTAAGTGGCTAAAATGTTTCGCCCTTTGTGTCGCATTTTGTTAATAGAGAGCAACGAGCATGTAAACCCTCCCGTTGCTGCGGGAATGTCTTGGTTGATATTTATTTTGTTATATGAGTGTCTGAGACACGTTATTTGTTTTCTGTTAGTTAATGTATATGTTTGAGAGTGTGTGTGTGTGTGTGTGTGTGTGTTTTTAAGTATAATGTGTTATACATATTAGAATTTGAATAAATTTTAGTTGTTGGTTGTTTTCATTATGTTGTTGGATTTTTATTTTTGTTTATATTTATTAGTATTATTTTTTTTTCACCATTTCTCACTCTCTCTCTTTACTACTAAACACACACGCTCACCCACTCTTTTTTCTTTCTACCCTCACCGGCCAAACACCACCATCTCCGCCGGCGGCCACCTCCGCCGTTGCCGGAAAATTTTTCGACGAAACTCTGAACCTTCCCAATCCATAGATCGGGATACCTTCGTACGTTCTGGAGCATTTGAGCTCTCGAAGAGCTCTCGTGATACTTGAAACCACCACCACAGTCACCATCGCCGCTCCACCGCTTCACCACTACCTCCTTTCCCCGTTTCTATTTTACCGAAAATTCCAACATCAAATAGTTTTTTTTTCGTTGATTTATATTTTTTTTATAGATCCATATAGATCTATATGTATTTTTTTTTAGATCTAACGTTATTTTTTTTATTTATTTTTTTTTGTTAGTGTTGCGGTTTGGTCGGTTGCAGCTGCTGTAGCCGCCACTCTTCCGCCAGAAAAATCTGCAAGTGTCGCCGGAAAATTTTAAGGTTGCCGGAAAATTTTTATGTGGCTGCCGGAATTAGTATGATTTATTTTTAAAATTGTTGTTAATATTTATTATGTAAATTTTGTTATAATAAAGTTTATGTATCGTAAGAGTTTGTATATTTGTTTCTGATTTTTATTGTTGCTAAAAATTTGTACTAAAAAAAATCAATGAAACAATCACTAATTGTAATCGAGCAGTTGAAGAAAAAAATAAATAAAAAAAAAATAAAAAAACAGTTTTGTACTGTTTTGCACTATTTCGCACTGTAGCACACTGTTTTGCACTATTCATCCTAATGGTTTTTAGAATATAGTAAAATTCGGATTTTTAAGTTTTGTTTAGTCAAAATAGTGTAAGGGTGTATTTGAGGATGGGTTTTTTTTTTTTTTTTTTTTTTTTTTTTTTTTTTTTTTTTTTTTTTTTTTTTAATTAAGTTTCTTTCTGTCCAAGATAAAAGTTATTCTCTTGTTAGGGTTTTATTTTCTGAAAGTTTTATCTTCGTTATCAGCACTTGGATTAGTGTTAACAAAATTCGCTTCCTCGTCCTGCATCACTTTACTTCCATGCGTTATCCATAACGACAATTTAATTTCCTCAAGTAAAATATCTTTCCGTTGAAGTTTCAGGTTGAAGGATATCCGATATTATAACGTCATATTATCGATAGAGTTGTTTGAACAACACAATTAAAACATATTTTGAAGGTACTGGAAAAGTAGCGATGACCAGCCTAATAAATAAAACAGAATTACTTGATCAACTTGAATAGTATATCGAGTAAGCAATAGTAATATCAGTTTGTTATGATGATTTTACGACTCATGATTGTTTAAGCAACGATTAACAGAGAAGATCAAACTACCGTCCTCTTGAAAGTTAGAGGTATATTTTTGTTTTCTTAACAGTCAATTTTTTTTCCCTTTTTTTTTATTTTTTTTATTATTATTATTATTATTTTT
Organism: Artemisia annua; assembly: GCA_014162995.1. Classification (NCBI taxonomy): domain Eukaryota; kingdom Viridiplantae; phylum Streptophyta; class Magnoliopsida; order Asterales; family Asteraceae; genus Artemisia; species Artemisia annua. The sequence goes on from LBNU01013629.1 coordinate 19,365, forward strand.
TTTTTAACGTTAATTAAACACATGCTAACTTCATTATGTCAACTTTGTTTTGTTATCACTCGTATGATTTACTATATACATGTTACTTCTTAAGGTTCAAAAATCAATTACTACAACTTAAGATTATAATCCAAAATCCATACCAAGTATCCATTTAATCTTCACATGACATGCTGTAACTCAACACCGTGGTCGAACCAGTTAATGGTTGTTTGTATTTATGCGTTCTTTGATTTTTGGGTAAATAAAAGGCACAAAAAGAATGTGACCAAATTTAAGAGTAGTGTCAATTGGACTTTTGGGTTGTGTTGAAACTTTTTAGTCTTGATTTAATCAAGAAATAGAAAGAAGATAAAGATTGGCAACGACATTTTTGTCCTTAATTTTAGTAGTTTCCACATTCCAGTAGATAGATTTTTAGTATATGCGTACTTTAATTCATTGATAAACTACAACAGTAAAAAATAAATAAGTGATAGGTATGGAGCAGATAAAAGTATTTGTTGTAAGTTTGTCACGGCTATAGATTAAAATGATAGTAGGTTCCATACTCAATGGTACCATGAATATGCATATTTCATTTAGTACATCAACATTTTACGGGAACAAAATAAATAAGTATTTCGAATGCAATCATGCTCTACAAAATATCTACTAAAAAGTCATAGATAACGACGATGATAGATAATGAAAGGAAAAGGTTCAAGATTAGGGTCGTAATTAAGCAAAGTCGAGCTCGAGCTTGACAGAGCCTGAGTCTGGCTGGATTAATATTCGAGCTCGAGATCGTTTCGAAAAGCTCGAATTTATACATAAGTATTGTATTCGATGGCTAAACTCATCAAAAGTCAAGAAAATACATGATAAACTTAAGAGCAAAGAACTTATACAAAGCATTAATGCATTGTGGTTTAAAAAGTCCTTCTACTAACTAATACATCAATATTTACATTAGCATTTAGGTTGCTTATATAAATATGTATAATAAAAATAAGGCTCGATAAAAGCTCGAGCTCGAGCTATTGAAAGCTCGAGCTCGACTCGTTATAAGTTTGAGCTAGTTTATTGGGCTCAGGCTCGTGCTCGAGCTTGATAAAAGCTCGACTTGATCGAGTCAGGCTTAGCTCGAGCTCGAGTTTGCTTGATAAAAGATTGGCTTGTTTGCAGCCCTATTCAATGTAATGTAGTGAGGTCAATGGAAAAAGCTAATGAATTTCGAGTTGGTATTTTGTTTCGTTATATGGTTTATTATTTCCAAATGAAAGCCTTGCTAAAGTTACAAAATTATCATTTACTAGCTTATAGACCCGTGGAATCTACGGGATTTTAGAGGGTTTTTTATTAAAAGAAAAGGTAAGTACGTGAATAAAGTAAGAAAGAACAACGAACGTAAACGCTATGAAATTTTCTTGTAACGAAATAATAAGTTATAAGTGACTAAAAGTATAGAAGCAAATGCATGTAGTGACCATTCTAACACTTCAACAAAAGGTCCATTCCGTGAACACCTAATAAGTATAAAAAAATGTATGCAAAAGAAGGTTGGGATTTATAATAAGTTTAAATAAGAAAAATGCCACAAAACATGTAATATGTATACTGTACATACCTATTGACCGTTTGATCATAGACCTTGAAAAACTTTATATACAACATTTATAGTAGTTTTTGATAGGTTACCATCCGCATATGAAACAACAACCTTGAAACCTTTTTTGCTTTTAACACGTGAAAGAGCCACATATAGTTGTCCATATGTCAAAACAGGACGTGGCATATACAATCCTACTTTTGAAAGCGATTGCCCTTGGCTCTTGTTTATTGTCATGGCGAATGACACCGAAATGGGATATTGTTTCCTCATGATCTTTAGAGGTAAACGTTTATCAGATGGAGTAATTCTCAATCGTGGTATGATAACCTTATTTCCAAAATGTGCCCCATTAATGATTTGTGCTTGAATAGAAGTTCATGATAATCGTAAAACTTGAAGTCGTGTCCCGTTACACAATTCATTAGATTGATCAATCAACAACATTATCGGGACACCAACTCTTCACACCAGCCTATGGTTTGCACCTGAAAACTTTAGTCCATTGATAAAATATGTTGAGAAAACAGATTCATCGATCGATGTCCCACAATCAATTTTATCAACACTATCGCAACTAAGGTAAACCATTTCCTCACCTGGAAATGTCTTAAGCAAATGATCATTTATACTGTCAACCACTTCATTTGTCGGAGCAAGAATGGCCTTTTCTTGAAAATATGACGGATCATCTATGTGATTCAAAAGGTTTGGATAGGTAAAATCTACAATAGATGTTATCGGGTCAGAAACATCGTGTATTAGAATATCTTTCGGTATATTTCTCGAAACCTCTCCGTCGTTTGCAAAATCAATAATAGATGTGACGGGGTCATTAGCTTCATCTATTATAATATCTTCTGGTATATCTATTAAAATCTCTCCGTCGTTTGCACCTCCAAGTTCCCCGTCTCCTACTAATCTAACAAATTAATTTTTTTAGTAGAAGACAAATAATTAATAATAGTTATTGATAGTTGGTATAAAAAAAGTAGTAGTTGTTAAAAAGGAAAAATTATGACATCAATATTTAATACCATTGTTAATATATTTGTACATCATATTGTTATATTGAGGTATAAAAATACATATACAATAGCATTTACATGATATATAAAATCTGATATGAAATAAATGAGCGAATTTTTCCAATGATTTGCTAAAAAAATGGAGTCTTACGACGGCAATAGTAACTAACACCATAATTTATATCAGGTATTCAAAATCTATGGCTTTAGCCCGTCGGTTACAAATTATTTGGCTAAGGGAGAAAGGAACCGGTCCATAAGTAGTTTCTTGAGGGATGTACAAAAAAATATGTTAAAAGCTCATGTTTGTTGGAAGCGATGGCCGATGGCATATAACCATATTCTCATGTTGAACGCTATCAACAGTATATACGATATTCTCATGAAAAATATTTATATTCTAACAAAATTTCAAATAAGTAAAGGAGAACATAAGGTTGTGTATAAATATATCGTACTTTATTGTGTTAATAGTTTTGTATTTAAGTCTAGAATTACAAAGACTTGTTGATATGTCAATAAAAAGGGTTGGCCTTTATTAAACATTTCGACCTGAAGCAACTGCAGCAAAATGCAAACATAATAAGAAATTGTATTGCACAAAAGCATCAGTTTGAGAAAAGAAAATAGTATAAGCTACTTTTAAGGTAACTAATAGCTCAAAACCAAGTGTAATTACAATGGTATCTAAAACCCTACAAAGAGACATAAAGGAGTTGTCGTAAGAGTGCAAGTTAGATTTCTTCAAATTCTAAGCTATATATAATAAAAAATAGATACAAATCACATATAGTATTTATGAAAGTGCTATTTCTAATGTTACAAAAAAGAATGTTACTAATTGCGACTTGAGGGCTATTTTGGAGCAAACGTAATTCTTTTTGTTGGTTAGTTCCACTCTCTGATCTAGTGAGGTAGTACTACTACTACACACACGAAAGTATAAAATATAAATATACTACTTCACATGATTGATTATTAGTATGAACATGGTCCCATAGGTGCAGAGAAGTGTACCTAAACTACTTTAATCAGTTTTGACGGACCCTTGAAACTTGTCCAGCCTAAGAGTGCTCCTTGACTGCACATTGATCATTTTCAAAACTATCAAGCGCAACAGTTGTTAAATCTTCACCACCAACCTTTCCCACTTGAATTTGCTCTGAAGATTTGGCTGCCAATTCAGTAAAAAGGGGAGAATTAGCATAAGTTACTAAACGTTGTAATAATAAAGTAATTAGATAAACAATATAGAAAACAAATACTTCACATCATAGATTATTAGTATGGATCCATAGTATCCGGTGCATAGAGGTCCAAATGATCCAACTACTATGAATCCTTTTGGACAGGTGCTAACTTTTATTAACAATTATGGATATGGTTAATTGTGGTTCTGAGTTTCAAATGACATGTAAGAAAGTATTTCTAATATCCAACACAATTTTTATTAAGCTAATTCTATTATTAAATTGTTTAACCCGATAGAGGCCTGAATCAACCCGCTCACAAATAAATGGGTTGAAATGACACCTCTAACTATGGCCTATGTAAGAACTTCTAAGTAAACTTAACCGTGAAACATTTAAGGTCTGTTTATACACATCAGTTGTCCTACCGATTTTGAAATAAACCTATAAACATTAACCCCAATAGCATGCATCTTACACTTTATGTCATATGTCACACATATTATAAATTAATTTTGGAAGTTAGAAAGGAGATAAAAAGAATAGCTTAATGAATGTTACTTTAATTGACGACCAAAATCATCTTCCACCAGGGTATCTTTAAATGACGACCATAAGCAACTTCCCCCATTGTTCGTCTTTTATGTTCGCACATATGCATAGAAAAATGAGATGCATAGATAGTAAACTATAAGGAATTTACCTATGATTATTGTATGTGATTAAGCCGTTAAAACAGGTCTACGCATACATGTATGAAATGCATGTTTAAAATGATAGATCACCAAACCATGCATAGTGAATGAACTTAACAGAGAGACCATAAATACAAAAGTAATAAAAATCTTATGTATATATTTGTAGATTTTCAATGCAAATTTTGATGCTTTTGTAAAATGATTGACCTGTTCAACACATTCGAAAACTGCATCTAGGGAAAAGCATAAGAGGCGACCCGCGGTTTAGGTAACGGGTGAAACGGATAGTTGTTCTTAACATGTCAAACAGGTTTTGGTAAAGTGTCATATTGTCAATCAGTCATGCATGATATATTACACAAATGATGTTAAAGGTGATAAATAAGATTACAAAATAAATTTCTAGTTTTTAAATTTAACAACTCGGAAACTTAATAATATCTTTATAGCCAAAACATGACTAAGTAGAGCAATGGTATGTGACAGTTTAGGTTAGCTTCGGTGACTTATTTGGCCCATCCTCTTTTTTAACCGTTTCTTTATTTGACCCGTATCTTTTTTAACCGTTTCTTTATTTAACCGTTTCTTCAAAACTGGTAAACTATAGATGTAAAGTGAGTTGGCTAAAATGTAGAAATCTAGTAATATTACCTCAAAAAACAGATTGGTCAGCAACGAATTCACTTAGGAGGGCACCAACAAAAGAATCACTTGCAACTGTTGCGTCCACTGCTTCACTGGAATGCACTGACTGACTGACCATTCTCTGAAAATGATGCAATCAAAGATGTTGATTCAGAATATAAGTGCGTATAACACTTATATTAATGTCTTGTATCATCAATTTCTTGTAAGCAAATTATGAAATGAAGTTAAACAAATACTCTAAGATACTATCACTTCAATTAGAATAAAACATATGTAAAGAAAGTCAAACGATACATTAGTAATGGCAATCATAACACTATAGTCTAATGACTATGATCATTCGAAATTACAGAAGTTAGTCAAAACCTCAACCATCTAGACAAAAAGTATCACAATCTGACAAGATGATGAGCTGATTTTAGTTAAAGTTTTGCAATGGAAGATGTGGCTCTTACCTGTGATTACTTGTAGTTCAACTGGTATTTCATGTGGGCTAGGATCTTCACGGCTATTGAATATCATCACATCTAATGCCTGCGACTTCATCGCCGATAGGAATGAAGAATGTGAACTTTGTAGTTGCTGAGGTATCCTTTATGAAGGCCTTAGAGTTGTATATGTATTTTTTGATTAAATGCGTTAGACTGTGTAAATAAAAAAGGAAAAAGATAAATATGGTGACAAATGACCTGTGAGTAGGATTAGTTTGGCTCCATGTTCTGTACGCTCTAAAGTTCCTGTGTCATCTCATACTTTTCTTGTGCACTTCAATATCTAGTTGGGCGTACCTTACATGTCCACTCCTAAGGAAATTTCATGCTTTGTTTTTTGGTTGAATGTAGTACTTTTAAATAGGTATTGTAATCCATTCTCAGCTTGTTCAAGAGCCTGAGAAAACGACAGAGATAATTGTCAAGCTGTAGCAATGACTGGACAAAGAGGCATCATTCAAAAGGATGGGGTGGTCTTGATAACTGTAAGTATATGGTTCCTTTATTTCTCATATGGTTGCATTTTTTACCATTTATATTCCTAGCAGATTCCCATCTTGTTGCTCATAAAACGGCAAAAGCTTAATCTATATATTTTTTTTTTTTTTTTCAGATTTCCAGAACATCAGGCCCACCAAGCACCAAAGCGGCAGAGACATGGCCTTGGTAGCTATGTACCCATGGGACCTTCTGTTGCATTGCATTATTTTTAAACATAAAAATTAAAACTGATAGTTAAAGGATCAAGGATACCATATCAAAAGGTTGTAGTCTAGCCTGTTCCCGGTTGAGATATTCAATTACATCAAGACCCTTGGAGAAGGTCACCGCATCCGAATACCCTAAATCTGCATTCACATGAAAATGTAATTTGCAAATGAAAATTTACTCTGTTCTCATAGAAGAGTATTAAAGATATTTTAAAACTATTCGGGCAGCCAAACAGAGAAAGTGAGCAAGGTATGTTATGAGTGAACTGATACATGAAAGAAATACCATCCAACAATACACAAAATTATTATTTGTACCCACTACCCAACCTGCCCGGCCTACCCATGTCTCTATTACCTTTGTAGGAACACCAACAGGTCTAAAGTACATCAGACATTCGGAAGGAAGCCCGTCACGTCCTGCTCAGCCGCTTTACAGAAATTATTACATACTTACATACTGAAATCATTCCACTTGGGCAGCCTTGCATGTCAAGCCTTGTGCCTTGTGAGTGATCCTAGTACAATTCAAGAAGCATGTCAAGCCTTGTGCCTTGTGAGTAATATCATTAGCCCCGGGATCAGGCTTACAGAAACCAACTACAATTCAAGAAGCATAATAGTCAATGATGTTATTCCTTACGAATGGACCAATTTAATTTATGTAAAATTTCCAATAGGTTAAACTGCTAAAATTAGGAAAATAAGCTAAAAAGAAAACAATTTACATGGGACAAAATAGAACCACTAAATATTTTAATCAAAGAGAATATATTATCACTGAAGCAATTTAACTTTTGTAATAACATTTGACAAACAGATTATTTATATGAAATTCTATACCTTTTGGCAAAAAGTGGTTCACATCAAGTTGATCCGTTACATGAATTAGGGAGTGTTTGGGATATTTTTATTATCTCAAACTGCTTATCTGCTTAAAAAGTAATAAGGAATCGCAGACACCCTATTACCCGTTTAGACCCGTTACCCAACCCGCCAATTTGATAGGAATGCAACTTCAATTACCAAAAACATTTTAATTTCATTAACTAATAGTTTGTTACATTTGACAGTGATTATAAAGTTGGTGTTCATACCGTTAAGAAACTCAAAACAAAACAAAACCAAATAAATTTGAATTATATCAATGGAATAACGTTAACATACTCGTAATAATATAATGAATTTAATTATATCATATACTTAACTCGAAACAAAATAATTGTAAGTTGCAACTAATAAGTGTAAATAACCTGAACTCTTCATACCATATCATCCAGATCGTCAATTGATGTGAGAAGGTTATTGCAAAAAGGGTTAACAATGGGGTAAAGACACCTTTTGTGTGTTATTTTGAATCGTTTGAATTATATCAATGGTTACACATAAGCAATTTCACAGAAAACAATAGAACATACGCAGTTTCATTGTATACAAACAATAGAACATATTTACTCATCCAAAGTGGCCTCTCCAATAGCTCCTAAACACGCTAGTCACACTAAAACAATCATAAAATAAGGCATAATCCATAGAAATTAAGCATGTGGCGCAACACAATGAATTGCTGACCTGCACCGACTACTTTGTGAATCTCATTAATGAATATTCCAATTTGTCCATTGGAAGTATTGACCTCTTTAAGAACAGCTTTAAGTCGCTCCTCAAATTCTCCACTGTATTTAGCACCAACAACCAATGAACCCATATCGAGTGAGATGAGCTGCACCATAGAAGGATCAAAATTTATCAACGCAAACTTGTGATTTTGAAAATGAATGCACAATCAGCAGATCATCAAGAAACATATTAATAACAGTCGTAATGATGGTAATTCAAAAAGTGATTTTTTTTTTCTAACCATACAGTTCTTGAAGGACTCCAGGACATTTCCACACACAATTCTTTGAGTAAAACTGCATTATTTAAATTATTTCAATATATTAACAATAACTTTGAATGAATACATCATCAAACTTATAACTATACCTTTCAGCAATTGTAGTTTTCCCACACCAGGCGCACCAAACATCAAAACCTTTTCAGTTCTTGTAACCTTACAAACCAATTTGATTAAATAGTCAATCATTACAAACTTGAATATGAACAATACTGTATAAAAATAGATTTAAATAACTAAATGAAAAACGTATTATAATTGAGTCTAAAAAAAACAACATTACTTACCAATTAGTAAAATCCCCTATTCTTTTCCTAGGGTTCTTTTCTAGGGTTCCTTCCATGTTGGTAACATAAAAAGGATTTTTATTGTAGGTAACTGAATGAAAGACATAAAGACGGAGTCACATATATGATTTCAATTAAAAAATCGTAACTTATTTTTGGAGATGATTGTTTGAATTTATCAACATTAATTGCTGAATTGAAACAGGCGATTTCAGTGAAGAAGCGTATGCAAGAAGAATGAAGGAGCGTTTTTGATTTGGTTACATCTTGGGCTGATTTAAGTGAATTAATTTCGTTGAATGAAATTTTGAATGACATAAATGACTTACCAAATTTGATTCCTATAATCGTGTGAAGATGAGGTGCAGCAGTAGTGTTGTACACAATTAATATCCAACCAATGAGAGCTCAGACACGTATGAAAATTAAATGCTTCGGGTGCTTTAGTGGGCTTGTACATTATTCACGTTTATTAGATAGTATAGATTATGAGTATGAAGAATGATAAAAGTATAAAATTGTATTGTGCATTGAATTATCCTACACATGTTCTTTAGAGCACAAGGTATAATGACTGTGAGTTATCTTATAACTCAGTGTCACGTCAGCGCTACATCAGCTTTAACCTTTTCACCTTAACTAACCAAAAAACACATGGTACAATAACTCACCTTAACTCAACACCATTTTTCAATTTACAAATTAACCCCTTAACTATTTCAGTCATTCAACAACCTAATATTTAATTAATAAACTTAAAAACTACAATACAAAATAAAAAAACGTTACGAATTTTTTTTAAAAAAAAAAAAAAAAAAAAAAAAAAAAAAAAAAAAAAAAAAAAAAAAAGGGTATCATTACCACTACACCATAGCACAATATGGTGCGTTTCTATATTATCAAATTAATATTTTATTTTAGTGAAGTTGCTAAAGCATTTTGTGTAATTGATTGCGTTTTGGGTTTCACTAAAGCCAAAGGATCATAGAATTTAGTGATCATATAATAAGTTGTGATTGTGTATCTGAGGTAAGCAGATTGATTTACTTCTTTGCTTTGTTGCGATCATGTGATTAGTTACTAGAGTTGCGTGACTATATTGTTGGTGTAGCGCTTTTGAACTTTTGTCTAAATACTTAAAGTTATACGCTTTTCATCGAATTCTCAACTTATTGTTCCAGGCCTAACTTAAATAATACTGCATGGCAAAACATTTTACACAAAAGTTAGCTTAAATGGGTCGAGGATCAAAATTGCTCTAGAGAAACCTCAAATAATCTTACTCAAAATATTAGAGTTCAATGAAACAACATAATTTTGCACTTTTAACTGCTGTATGTCTTACCAACCCAACACGTATAAAAATTACCNGGGGGGGGGGGAAGTAAATTAAAAACACCATTAACGCTACGTTAAACCACTAACGTGGGACGTTAACGTGGCCATAACGCAGAGGGACGGTAGGGGTTAACGCACCTTAACGCAAGAATGTTAAGGAATAAGGTGGTTCTGGTGTTACCTTACCATGTGCTCTTATAATCATGTATAAGTTATGCTAGTGTAATGAAAACATTACTCTTTTCATGTAGAAATTTAACACGTTGTATTGTTTTTAAAGGTGGTTAAGTGAGGACAGTGCTTGAAGAATGTGGATTAGTGATGCCGAAGGCTGGTTATGGTTGGCGAGTTCTTATGAACAGATAGGTTAGCATAACGTTAAGAGATTGTTGGATATATGTATGAACATGAATACATGACCTTGATGAAAACCTATCATGACCTCGACTATTATGATGTCGGATTTTAGATCAAAATTCAATATTCTACCATGACCATCTATACTACAAGTAATGGAGAAAAAAATAATATGCAGCATGTCCAAATGATTAATGCTATGTATGATATATTAAATAATAATTTTTTTACGCATAATTATTTAAAGCATTCATTAATGTAAAAAATATGCGTGTAATGCCATGAACATTCCGCTTCCTCTTAGGAATAATGAGTTAGTCCATAGTGATTATCTTAGACATCTTAAGGATTGCCTTGATATGCTTCATGAGACCATTGAAGAGAATAGAATGGTGAGACCTGCTGATAACGCCATCATAGATGTATGTTTCCTCACCAATAGATCACAAGAACTCTTAGAATATGCCATTGGTACATGTCCTAAAGCTTTCAGCATGCGAGATAAGCTTAATGCATCTTCTTCTAAGATTAAGAACAAGCATGTTACCTTTAATGTGCCTTTGACATAACCCAAACATAACACACCACTTACTAGAAAACAAACAGCAGTGCAACAATCTAATGTTCCCGTCATTAATTCTACAGGAGTAAACAT
>LBNU01013629.1:30523-60410 GCA_014162995.1 Artemisia annua
TAAGGATCTTGTTCGAGGTATGCCCTGGCTGAAATATGAAAAGGATCATCTTTGTGCTGCCTGTCAGCTGGGTAAAAGCAAGAAACATACTCACAAACCCAAATCAATCAACACCGTTATGGAAGTTCTCCACACCCTTCATATGGATCTGTGTGGACCAATGAGGGTACAAAACATCTTTGGGAAGAGATATGTGATAGTGGTCGTTGACGATTACTCTCGGTTTACATGGGTAAAGTTTTTGAGATCTAAGGATGAGACACCAGAAATCATCATTAAACTTATCAAGCAGCTGCAAGTTCGACTCAATAAAACTGTCAGGTTTATTCGCACAGACAATGGAACTGAGTTTGTTAACAAGCAACTTACTCAATTTTATGAAAACCTTGGCATAAGTCATCAAAGGAGTATACCACGAACACCTCAGCAGAATGGAGTTGTTGATAGACGAAACCATACCCTTGTAGAGGCTGCTCGAACCATGCTAATATTTTCTAAATCTCCTATGTTCCTCTGGGGAGAGGCAATTGCAACTGCTTGTTATACCCAAAACCGATCACTGATTCATCCTCTTCACATTAAAACCCCCATGAGCTGGTGCATGATAGAAAACTTGATCTTTCATTCCTACGTGTGTTTGGTGCATTATGTTATCCAACTAACGATAGTGAAGACTTGGGTAAGCTGAAGGCAAAAGCTGATATTGGAATCTTTGTTGTTACGCGCCAGATAAGAAGGGCTACCGAGTCTACAACAAAAGAACCCGACAAAGCATGGAAACAATTCATGTCACGTTTGATGAGCTGACTGAGCATACGGCTCCTAAACAATTCAGTTCTGGACCCGCACCTAACCTTTTGACACCTGGACCAATTAGTTCAGGACTTGTACAGTCTTCCCCTACTGCAGCTCCTTATGTACCCCCCACTAGTGAGGAATTGAAGAAGTTATTTAATCCAATGTTTGATGAATATTTTGAGCCTCAGCAGATTATCGAGCCAGAACCACAAGTTATTGATCCTAATGTTGCTGCTGGAAATGCCCCTCAAGACACAAATGGTCCATCGGTTTCCATCTCCATTGGTCAAGATGCTCCATCATCTAGTTACACTCAAGCCTCATCAAACGATCAAACCTCTTCAGAACATCAAGGAACTGCATCAGATAATTCTTTTGAAGTGAATCCCTTTGCTCAACATGCGGATGAGCCGTTTGTTAACATATTTGCTCCTGTACCCTCCAATGAGACAACTTCTTCAGAGGACTCAAACACGGCCATTTCAGTTCACAATCCTCAACATCATGAGCATCTCAGAAGGTGGACAAATGATCACCCAATTGATAACATCATTGGAAATCCTTCTCGTCCGGTGTCCACTCGTAAGCAACTTGCCACCGATGCCCTGTGGTGCTTCTTCAACTCCGTACTCACTAAGACTGAGCTCAAGGATTTCAAGGAAGCATTGTCTAAAGAATCTTGGTTCAATGCAATGCAAGAAGAAATTCACGAATTTGATCGACTTGATGTATGGGAATTAGTACCTCCTCCAGAATGTTCTATGATTATCGCTCTTAGGTGGATCTTCAAAGTGAAGCTTGATGAGCATGGTGATGTTCTGAAAAAAAAGGCTCGGCTTCTAGCTAAAGGATACCGACAAGAGGAAGGGATAGACTTTGAAGAATCCTTCGCACCCGTTGCTAGAATCGAGGCCATTAGAATCTTCCTTGCTAATGCTGCCAGTAAGAATATGGTTGTATATCAGATGGATGTTAAGATGACATTTTTAAATGGTAAGTTGAAAGAGGTGGTTTATGTTACTCAACCTGAAGGATTCGTGGNACGGCATTTTTAAATGGTAAGTTGAAAGAGGTGGTTTATGTTACTCAACCTGAAGGATTCGTGGACCCTGAACGTCCTAATCATGTCTATCGCTTGAAGAAGGCTCTTTATGGACTTAAGCAGGCTCCTAGGGCATGGTATGATACATTGTCCAAGTTTCTCCTTGCTAACAAGTTCACCAAGGGTGTTGTTGATCCTACTCTCTTTACCAGAAGGTCAGGGAATCATCTACTTCATGTTCAGATCTATGTAGATGACATTATCTTTGCTTCGTCTGATCCTATGGAATGTGATCGTTTTTCACAAGAAATGAGCTCCGAGTTCCAAATGTCCATGATGGGACAAATGTCATTTTTCTTGGGGTTGCAAATTTCTCAAGATCCCAATGGCATTTTCATCAATCAATCCAAGTATGCTACAGAAATCTTGAAGAAATTTGGATTTGATTCATGTGACTCAGTTGACACTCCTATGGTAGAAAGATCAAAATTAGATGAGGACGTTATGGGGATCCCAGTCGACCAAACAAAGTACCGCAGAATGATTGGATCCTTAATGTACCTCACTGCTAGTCGGCCAGATCTTCTATTTGCTGTATGCATGTGTGCTAGATATCAATCCAAGCCTACCAAAAAGCATTTGGAAGCAGTCAAGAGAGTCTTCAGGTATCTTCAAGGGACTATCCACATGGGTCTCTGGTATCCTAAAGACACTGTTATGGCACTCACTGCCTACTGTGACGCTGACCATGCTGGGTGTCAAGACACTCGTCGAAGTACTTCAGGTGGTGCTTAATTTCTGGGAGATAAGCTTGTGAGCTGGTCATCAAAGAGGCAAATGAGTACATTGATCTCCTCTACAGAGGCTGAATACATTGCCATGTCATCCTGTTGTGCTCAAATCTTATGGATGATATCACATTTGTCTGACTATGGCTTTGTTTTCAACAACGTTCCGATGTACTGTGACAACAAAAGTTCAATCGCTCTTTGCTGCAACAACATCCAGCACTCCAGATCAAAGCACATTGATATTCGACATCACTTCATCAGGGAACAAGTTGAAAAGGGGATTGTGAAACTTTATTTCGTGAGGACAGAGTTTCAGCTGGCAGATATCTTCACTAAGGCACTACCAAGAGAACGCTTTCAATTCATTCTCCCATGCCTTGGCATGAAGAGTTTCACTCCAGAATCACTCAAAAGTCTTCAGGAAAAGAATGAGGAGTAATGGATTCGCTTCACATATCCTTGTAGATAGTTTTTTTTTTTTTTAAAAAAAAACCAAAATGAAAATACAAAAATATAAAACCTAGAAAAACCATAAAAATCTGAAAAACCAAAAATAGTTGTTCTAGGCATGTCTTCTGTTTATCGATAACATTTAAGGTTCTAGAAATGTCATTTAACAATGGCACGGAGCTTTAAATGAAGCTCGAGCAGAAGTTTAAAATGAATAAGTAAAACATGTCTTTATGGCTTGCTATTACCTCTGATAACAACCCGTACCTCTAAATGGGGAAAACACGTCGCCAAAAAGACGGTTGTTCCTCTTACTAGGTGAAGTTCACCTGGGCACGGATTACTTTATATCCGTGTTTCATCGAAATAATGTACGTTTCAGTGCATCATTTCTTGAAAAAGAAGAGAAGTCTTCTTTCATCCCAAAATCTCTCTTCTATGATTCTTCAAGAGAGTTTTTGTGGTTTACAAGGTGGCTATTGGACTTAAATTTTCACAAATACCTTGCCGCTCAACTTAATGACTGCGGCTCTTTAAATAGAAAACATGTCATTAATTGAGGGGGAGTGTATTTGCTCAAAATTTTTGCACCTTTCTAAACTTTGTGCACCAGCAGCAGTGAATAAGTGTCTCATTATCAGTACATGTTAAAATCTGACCACATTTTCTCACATATTTATAAATTCAATTAAATCAATTGGGATCACAAAATCTCAAATGATTTGAAATTTTTTGATCGGGGGAGAGAATGTGATTTAAATATGAAATCTGATATAAAATGTGATGCTTTTGGACTAAAATGTACACTCTCCCGTATGTGCTGAATTTTTTTTGATTTGTTTAAATTGAACCAATGCACATATTGAAGGGGAGCAAAATGGTTTGTGGTGAATAAAAAGATTTGGCATCTCATGTGTAACACCCCAACCCGACAAGGGTAGAAGTGCCACATTATGGCGACATATCAGAGCATACATAACCAAATCAGCGGAAGTCTTAACATAAATAATCCAGAGAAAATAAGTCAACATGACTTATATCAAGTACATAAGTTCAAGGAAAAGAAACCAAGTGAAGTATATAGCAAATCAAAATGCCTAAACAATGGCATAAACGTAAATCAAGTCCAAATGGCAATCTAAGATGACTAGGGTCAAGGCTTCACACGAATCTACTCTCATCCCAAAGCAATCCCCAGCTCCTAGCTTAGATACCTGCCGCAGGAAAAGGAAATGCGGCTGCCGCAGGAAAAGGAAATGCGGCTGAGCTACGAAAGCTCAGTGAACAGATATAAAGGTACAAGTAATAATAATGAGGTAAGAGAAAGGTTAATGAAATAAAAGGACAACGTAAGGTATAATAAGAGTTAAGATAAGTAAAGGAATAAAGGTAAGGAAACAGTAATCCACCACGAGCCCAAGTCAAGTCAAGTAATATCAAGTAACCAAGTAGCCATGTATCCAGAGGGGTGACCTCGGGATACCAAGTATAATGTGAGGGGATGCCTCAAGGGTTGGAGTAGCTAGCTCCCAAGATGTGAAAGACGTGTATCGCACACACCATCAGTCACCAAGTATATAACAAGTAATATCATGATATATCCATCGAAACAAGTAAACAAATCTAGGATGCATCCATACGCCCCAGTCGGCCAAGTACTTCCTCTACGTAACAAGTCAAGTAAGGGACGGGATAGGTCATCACTCTCCTACCCTAGAGTCATGCCATCGGTGCATCAATGACACGGACATGGAACCCCCATGCCTAGTATACAAGTGGTGGCTCGTAGTCTCAAACTGTGGGTCAAGGGTCAAGTCAAATATCAAGTGTCCAAGTTTCAAGTTTCATATCAAGCGGTTCAAGTCAAGTTTCCATATCAAGTATATCATATCAAGTTTCATGTCAAGGTTCAAGTCAAGTGGGTCATATCAAGGTTCACAATTCAGGAAGTATAACAAGGTTCACAAATCAAGGTTAAGATAAGAGAGAGAGAGAGAGAGAGAGAGAGAGAGAGAGAGAGAGAGAGAGAGAGAGAGAGAGAGAGAGAGAGTTCATGAGAAACCTGTAAAAAGGTTAGAATATCTGTACCTTATTCAAATGCAAATAAAAGAGAAAGCAAGACAAGGATGGCTACTCCCGCTTCACAGAACCTATACGAATTAATAATAAACATTACTTTTAAATTCACAGTATGGAATTCCCATTTTAGTATACTTCCCATTTTTAGTAACTTTCTATATTTACTAACTTTTCTTTTATAGTAAGTTTCCCGTTTAGTAAGTTTCTCGTATTAACAAGATTAATCTTCTATGGTTACAATTAATAGTTATTTAAGTTGGATTACTCGAAATGAACATTATAATAAATTAGAGTTAATCACGACAATTTAGTAAAGTTTAGGGTCAAAATATAAAATATCACTAATTAAATATTAAAAAGTCAACTAAAATTATTTTAGGGTTTATAATATAATTTTATATTAAGATGATAACTTTTAGGCTCCATCGTTCATAATTTATATTAACGAACTATCGATATTAAAATAGACCGCGACGACCCCAAGATGCAATATAAACACTCACACGCACACGCACACGCACACGACTTATATTTATACACGACACAGAAATGATCATGTAAGTGGTGCATGCTTTTGTGATTTTGTGACCAATTAACTAAGCCTACCACAAGTATATTAACATGATTTTTAGTGATTGTTCAACAATGTTTTTGTAGTGAATGTGCATTAGTCAAATGAAAAAGAGTAAAAAGGAACACAAATAATCTGACCATAACACACGCACACCCACATGCTAAGTACCCCAAAAGAGTTTGATTCCATGCACACCCACACTTCACCATCATACACATACACATCACAAGTACTCCACCAGTTTACATAATTTACACATTGTCATACATGCATTATATACACACACGCTTCATTCATTCATTTTTCTTATATACATACATGCTTCCCATTCATGCAATCCCATTAAAACAGTACGCTTGTCCCTTCATTTATTTATTTTCGAATTCAAAAGAACTAGCAAAACCCATTTGTTATTTCATGAGTATTTCGAAGCAAGGAAAAAAAGAAAACTTATGTCACGTGTGCAATGGAACCCAAAACACCAGTACCCATGTTCTATTTCCCTTTTTATTGTGATCGAATTAACCAGAAAACAAAACCATAGGCATCCTTTTAATTATGTGTATATCAAAAATACGAAAACAACCATTCTAGGCCACATTAACATTTTTATACGCAAGGTTTCATGTCCAAGTTCCAAATAAAAATATGTATAAATCGACATGTGCAAGTGTTAGGCGATTTTATTATTTCATGTAGGTAAGTATTATGATTTTATGTGAGTTTCCATTCGAATAGCATGCATCTCTTTTAAAACGATTAAATGATTATCAAGACATGAAAATATACGTACACAAGGAGATCAAACGAGAAGAAAAGAACAAGTGTGATGCGAGATACCCTGTGTGATGATCGATTGAAAGAAAGATGAGAAACCGAGGCACCAAACCAATACCGAGATCAAGGCAGTCCAACACCCCTTCCACACCAAAGACCCACGATCAAATACCACCAACAGGACCACAATCGAATCTACTTTATCACCCTTGTACCACTCTTGTTACGTGAGAACTGATGGATGGAAAACAGGCAGCCGACTAGTAGTTTTTGTTAGGGTTTTATGTGTGTTGAAAATACTTTGTGAAAGACCGTATAATGTGATAGGAGCGTATATTTTAGATGGAAAGGGATCAGGATTTCCGTGATTGATGGGATACACAAGAATAAGTCGCATATATGGTTCCTGGATGACAAAGTGGACTTTGGCTTTAGTTGTCTTCAAGTATTAAGGCCCATTCTTATGTTAATATGCAACAATGAAAAATTTAGCCCAAGGGATGATGTTTAGACGTGTGAGTTGATTTAGTAGTAGCTTTTGTATTCTTAAAATGTTAAGTGTTTTATAATTTAAGGTTTTAGTAATCATATTAGGGATTAAAGGATAGTTTTTATTTCATGTATACTTTACTAGCTTCATGACCCGCCCGATGGGCGGGTACGCTTCATAAAATTATTTGTCGATTTTTTTTACGCATAAAATAATAATGAATAAGTCAAATATGTTGAAGGCAATGAATTGAAAATCATAAATATATTGCTCATGTATTATATATAAAAATAACAATCATAATCTTAAGCACAAAATGGAAACAAAAATACAGTGTGATGTATTATATCTAAAAAATCAATGAAAAGTGTTCATGTAATTCATGTCCATCTCAAAATGTAGCTGACCAAACAACGTTTTCACCGTCAGCACATCGTCGTCTATGGACTTCCTAAATATTGTCTATAGACCAAAATCCCACTGAAAATCTAATCAGTGTCTGATGTTAGAGAGGTAGTAGCTTTGGCAGCATATACGATCTCTTCTTATTGTGGATAAGGTAATAACAGGCTGCAGCCCTTACAACTTTCTGTATCAAGAAGTCATTGAAGCTCTTGCTTGTTATTGCACCTAAATTTAGAGTATGCGATTGTGAAATTGTGTGATGCATGTTCACTTATGTAATGGTTCAATTAGATGGTTTCATAATAGAAGAATGTACCATTGCCTCATTTGCAGCTCTTCTTTTAATGGTGGATTAATCATTAGTTGAGAGGATCGTCGTCTCATTCTACCTGCACAAAAGCGTCAGATATAGGGAAAACATAACAAAGATAATGTGTGGCTCAATATAATTTAAGTGATGATCGTTATAATATGTATGTAAATGTTACAATCTCAAAATACTAAAGGTTGGTTTATTAGGCATGTGATATCAATGATAAAGAGAGATAATAAGACACTACTTATGGCCTCTTGACCTTGGCCTTCTTCTTTAGTAGGAAATCACTTTATCAAAGATACTGTTATGTCTTTAATTTCAAATAGATAATAATAACTTCAATGGCATAAAAATAAGAAACCATAAATCACAAACGAAAAGAAACTTCAAAATCTTAGATTCCTTAAACAATGCCGAATAATAATCATGAGAGGCCATATAATAGCCACCAATGCTTGTTAATTTAAGATTTCTATCACAATTAGCTTATAATCGGCACAAGTTAGAAAGTTAGCAACTATCACAACTTGGCGCGCCACCTCTTATATACTAATATTTTCAAAATATCCATAAGTTATGCATGACAATCATATTAGATCAAATCACACACTGCTTTACTCAAAACAAACTATCGAAACACAATTGCAATAATACCAAATATATGCCTAACCAAACAAATCACTTTCTAGCTTTTAACTATTCTAAAATTAGCTCTCTATCTTTAAAGCTCATTTGCAGTCAAATTTAGAATAAAATTTGTGACATCATTAATAAGTTAGTGGTATATAACAGAAAGCTTACTTTGCATGTTTTCTGTTGGCGTCTTTATAATGGTCATCAAAATGATGGTATAAATTGCGTACATCTTCTTAAACTTGTTGATTTCTGGAATGTCTGCATCTATAAAGACCTTTCTCGGATAGAGAAGTCTTAACCGTTTTGAGAAAGGACTCTTCAACAAAGTCTACAGCAGGACATGTCACTCCAGAGCTGCACCAAGTCTAAAGAGGTGCCATCATCTCAACAAACGTGTTTTAATATCAATACTTGTATTATTAGTTAATTTGACAGGAATTATAAAAGAATACCATATCTATTTGTTGAGAAAATATGAAAGCAAACATACCCTGCAGACAGTGACGACTTGAGTCTGCAACTTCAACTTCAGATGACAAGCTACAACGATACCAATGAACGGTTGTTGTGCAGACTACATCTGTGGTGCTTGGATTCAGGAACACTTTGTAGCTGTGACAGGGATCAAATTAGAAAACATATTTTATATAACCTTTTTAATATATAATGAGTTAGATGGTTTTATGGATTCAGTGTACACTTTGCTTTCAACCCATTTGACTAATTACAAAGTGTCCTTTGAACCAAATGTGATAAGGATAAAGAACTGTGTTTATACCAAAAGGATTACAAATTTCGGAAA
Source organism: Artemisia annua (assembly GCA_014162995.1). NCBI lineage: Eukaryota > Viridiplantae > Streptophyta > Magnoliopsida > Asterales > Asteraceae > Artemisia > Artemisia annua. Next base: position 39,684 of record LBNU01013629.1, read on the forward strand.
TCAATTTTGCCTGTTTCTTGAAATTAGTTTATTGGACTATCTTTTTGGCAAAATTTGACTTATTTACTTATGCGAACTCTGATTTTTCTTACCAAGTTATGCAAAAAGAATAGCATATTTTGCAATAACAAAGGTAGATCGCAAAATCAATAGTTAATTTGGTATAAAAGCAAATTTATTTTTTTTGACATTTTGTTAAATTGCCATTTTTAATGAATTCCTCTATAAGATTAAACCACTATAGTAAAATGAGAATAAGCGTTTTTTAACTTACTCTGGAATATAGGGTCAGCATGATCAAGTCCAAATTTGAAGGTGATACCTGAGTTGGATACCTCAATTATATACAAATAATTTCAGTCAAATAATCCCTATACATATAATTTTGTTTCAACATCAAAAATCAAAATAATATTAACTATATGAGACATGTCACCTTTGTAAAGCTTGTGCTTAGCAAACTAAAGATGAGCACAACATGTCCCAACGCACTTCTGTCACCCAAGTAATCATCAAGCTGGTTAGCATAAGCACCCCACAATGTTACATTTTGGAGTTTATTTCCCCTGGAATAAATAGAGTTACATCAGCCAAAAAAGATAGCAATCACCAAAATATTTATACGTTAAAAGACATTTAGTGTTTACATAGTGTCTTGCATTTCAATTCGAATGAAATCACTTTTGTTTGCCTTTAGCTTCTTCCTTTGATTCAATGTTCACACACGATGTTATGTCACCAATCAAATCTGTATTATTTAAACATAATTAATAACATACTTTTGAATATGAAAACATAAAGGGCAAATAACAGATTGATCACAAACCATAAGCAATAATAGAGTCTTTTTTTTCTCTTGAAGCAAATCAGTAAAGGGTTTGAAATCAAACCCATAGACAGGACCAGAGAATTCGTCACACTTTTTCACTTTTGTCATATTATAGAAACTAATTTTATAATCATGTTTCACAACAAAAGCATCCTTTGCATCATATTCCGTAACTCCAAAATTTGAGAAGTAGACACACATGTCTTGGCCCATATGCTTTTCATGATTTTTTACAGCATTACTATTGATAGTTGCTTGCATTTTATTGCCCTGAGATTACACATGTATGTATAAGAGAGATATACCAATAAAATGTACAAAATTTAAAATAAAAGAATCATACATATACCAACAGAAGGCAAGACCGAAACATAATAAAATTGGGTCAATATTTATTGTCACAACTACTGTGTTTCTAACTCAAACCTCTTAATAACAATACATGGTAAGAATATACTATAAATAAGCTTTCCTGATTGAAATACTAAAAGTTTGCTTTCGGTACTCTTCATTCCCAAAAAAGCAGATTGACACAGATGAAGCAATAGTCACAGACTGCTAAACTGATACAAAGTGGGCGTATGTGCACTTTGAATGTGATTATCTGATAAAAAAATATCGGTGTAAAACCAGGCATTAGCTTGTTTAAAATTGGGACATGTCTATGTGTGAGTGTTCGGTGAATTCTGGTCGTTCAAAAAATTATTAAACGCGATGACCAAAAAATGATAATCTTAGAAGAAAAAGAAAATAGAGGCGTCTTGTGAAACAATGTTTATATTACCATTAACAAATCACACGGGCTTACTTGAACATTAGAGCCACTCCAGTTTGTAATCATCTTTTTCGTTCATCAAATGCTTATAGGCTCGAGAGTTGTGCATTCTTGAAGCTTCGTTTGGCTTTCCTTTAATAGCTTTTCACCAAAGAATCGGGAAGCAATTCAAACACGTGTTCAAACACTTACTGTTCAAGCTTCCAAAAAGATCAAATAAAAGCATAACATACATAGCCAAATGAACCATATTACATGAACATTCAAAAAAAATGATTAAGCTTCAATAGATCCCAAAATCGTACCTTTGGTGTATCATCCTTAATTTCCGGCTTGATTAATTATTCAATATCCCTAATACATGAAAACAACAGAAAAATGATTGAATGAACAACTGCTTGATGTAAGATCAATTTTTTAATTAAAACTACAAATATAACTAAAATGAATTAACCAAATCAACATACATGTACATTGAGGGGGTTCAGGTGGTTTTGATGTTTTTGGTGTAATCAAACACAGTCATTCATTCGAGTAGAAAATAAAACAATCAAAATAACCAACAATAATAATTAAAAAAAAAAACTATCAAACATACATGTTGAGCTTTGATTGATGAACCGACTTTAGTTATTCTACGTTTGAAATCAGCCGTGATTTCCTGAAACATAGAATCACATCGAAAAATATCAGATTTAAACATGGTGTATGTAAACGCAATATGGATTTGAATTTTGATAAACATGGTGTATGTAACATAAAAATCAAACTTGCCTTGCTTATCCTTTGATTGTAGGCTGGAGGAATCAATGTAGTTCCGTTATATAATTTGAAATGAATTAAGAGATTGAGATCTCTAATTATTAGTGGCTGTTTTGGATGATGACAATTATTTTAGGGGTCTAATAGAGCTTTAAGAAGCTTGTTTACCTTTACCTTTGCCTTAGCAATGGCTTCATCAAATTCTTTTGTAGCTTGTTTCTGAATATCCTGGAAAGGATACAAAGAATTCTATCAACTCGTTGACAAATGATAACCAATTAACATTGTCATGTTATACACTAATCACTTTAAATGTTAAAAACCTAATTGACAATCACACAATAAAATAATCACTAAACACATAACCGAAATTGAAATATCAAAATCCCTAAAATCAAGCTGAAATTAATACCTTTATTCAAGCTGAAATTAATACCTTTAATCATAGTTTAAACTAAAACCCTAATTATCGTCTTTTGTTGCGGCATTTAATTAGAATTCGTCATTGTAAAACCAATGACGGAGATGATTCTGAAGCCCTAAATCAATAATTAAAATTCATAGTTGCTAACAAAATCAATCCATAAATCGTCATACATAAATATTAACCAAGTAACATAATTCGATTCAATCCGAACAAATTTAATAAAAGATTACCTAACAAAGGATTGGAATTCTCGATTATCTGCAACAACTTAAGTTTAGGTTTTTGAGTGATAATTATGCTGCAACAACTGCAATTATATGATGATGATGATGATGATGATGATGATGAAACGTGTTTGTTATTGAGAGAGAATGATACATATCTTTTGGTGTGATTTCAGATTTTGAGAATCAAATTGAATAGTGATGATTTTGACTGCATTTTGTTAGGTGTGAATGATGATGAAACGTGTTTGAATGATTTTAATTGTGACTGTTATAATTAGTTCCATATTTGTAACATAAAATCAAACTTGCCTTGGTTATCCCTTGATTGTAGACCAGATGAATCAATTTTGTTTGGTTATAAAAATATGAAATGAATAAAGAGATTGAGATCCCTAATTTATAGGGACTGTTTTGGATGGTGATTTTAAGCATCTATATTTTGTTTTCAAATGTTTTAACACAAACACTCAAGTGCTCTAGTGGTTGAGTATTTGCTCTTTGTCCAAGAGGTCATGGGTTCGAGTCCTATTAGCTGCAAATTTTTTAACAATGTTCAATTCATGCATGAAAAATGTGTGCCATGTAGGCAATGACATGACATTGAGTTGAATATGTGGCAATGAGGTGGCATATGTTAGAGGTTGATGATGTGTCATGGTTAGCCTATTATATAGTGTAGGATTTTAGGACTTATAATGATATTCATTTGTATGTTTTCTTATACTTATAAAGTTTTAAATTAGAGGGCAATTTCGTCATTTCAGATTATAGTATTTTTAGGGTTTTACATCATGTGAGCGTGACTCATAATTGACTCATGAATTGACGAAACACAAACGTTTGAATTCGAAAGGATTTATCCAAGTAGAAAGTACCGTTTCGAGAAGCTCTTATTAGATAAATACTTTGACGGGTCTAACTTCCTTTTTAAGGAATGTTAACAACTTCAAGTTAGTTATTAGGGCTAGTTATCACCTAAAAGCTGATAATGGATCCCTTTAACTAAACAACGTAAACGTGTCCCTAGGGTATTTGTCTATTAAGAGTGGATCAATTCAAAAGTGCAACTCACCCCGAGATGTGCTAATTTCCATCAAAAACCTATGAGCACATGTTAAGGGGGAGCATTTGAGAATTATAAAATTCTCAAAGTGCTAGCAAAATGTGTTTCTTAATCATAAACACTTTAAGAGAGTTTTCAATGATTTGGTCAAACGGCAACATAGGATATTCATGCAGGTATAAGGTGGCTGAGGTTAGGAAAACTGTCCTATGATCCGCCAGAGCCGGAGGGATCTACCCAAGGACAATACCAAATAGATAGTATTAGAAAGTCCTTAGGTATGATTATGAAAAAAGGAGATAAGTGAGAAAGGAGAAAGAAGGGGTTGAAGAATTAAAAAGAAATGAAATGAGAAAGGGTGAAAAGAAACAACCCTCCCATTATTCAACCTTACGGTAGAAGCCGGGTTCAATTCATATGCTACTGGTTGTTACTAAGGTAACATCGGTATTGAAAACAAGACGTCATGGACCCAGTGACGCACTGCACTAAACCTTCTAACCACTCAAGTTGTCTCAAAAGAGCTTGTTTCATTCTCACGGGGAACCCTGCATAATCTATCGACCGCTCATTACGAGCTATGTTGATATTGAAACAGGAGACACCGCTTCAGTCTCCGACGACCAAATAATGCACTTATTGAGTCTGGAGCCACGAGATACATCTAAAGATCTCATAGGAACACTTGTTACTTCTACGCTGGTGGTTCAACATTAAGGACACCAGCTTTAATATTATGAGTCCTACGCAGATCTTAGCAATCTGCCAAGAATATTTATGAGGGAATATACGTATGTAATTCCCAGTGATTGAGTGGAAATTCCTGCCAGGTTCAACATCAAACAACCCTGAAAGTAGGTCACTTCGGTAATCCCTTGTGGGTTACGCTTAGTGATCGTGGCGATTTCAAAACGGTCGACAGTCGTGGGGTGATCTCCAGCGACTCACCCAATCGTTGATCTACTCAGGTAGATCTCGTAAGCCCTCTCAGGGGTATCCGGTTTGGGAACGGCCTTGGTAAGGATTAGAAGGAATCTTTACACTATGCTGTTGACGATCTCTAACTCCGAACCTGTAAGTACCAGACGTTTTATTGCTAACTGTCTTATGCAGGAACATTTGGTGGTTGTTGCTGATTGTTGAAAGGATGCCGAATCATCACCCCATGCTCACACTTCAACATCAAATTCANAAGGTAACATCGGTATTGAAAACAAGACGTCATGGACCCAGTGACGCACTGCACTAAACCTTCGAACCACTCAAGTTCTCTCAAAAGAGCTTGTTTCATTCTCACGGGGAACCATGCATAATCTATCGACCGCTCATTACGAGCTATGTTGATATTGAAACAGGAGACACCGCTTCAGTCTCCGACGACCAAATAATGCACTTATTGAGTCTAGAGGCACGAGATACATCTAAAGATCTCATAGGAACACTTGTTACTTCTACGCTGGTGGTTCAACATTAAGGACACCAGCTTTAATATTATGAGTCCTACGCAGATCTTAGCAATCTGCCAAGAACATTTATGAGGGAATATACGTATGTAATTCCCAGTGATTGAGTGGAAATTCCTGCCAGGGTCAACATCAAACAGCCCTGAAAGTAGGTCACTTCGGTAATCCCTTGTGGGTTACGCTTAGTGTTCATGGCGATTTCAAAACGGTCGACAGTCGTGGGGTGATCTCCAGCGACTCACCCAATCGTTGATCTACTCAGGTAGATCTCGTAAGCCCTCTCAGGGGTATCTGGTTTGGGAACGGCCTTGGTAAGGATTAGAAGGAATCTTCACACTATGCTGTTGACGATCTCTAACTCCGAACCTGTAAGTACCAGACGTTTTATTGCTAACTATCTTATGCAGGAACATTTGGCGGTTGTTGCTGATTGTTGAAAGGATGCCGAATCATCACCCCATGCTCACACTTCAACATCAAATTCAAAGAAATCATGATCATAGAATGGGCTTCAACTATGCTTCCACAACTCTAAAAAAAAAAGAAAAAAAAAAAGAAAAAAGGATCATGATCTAGAAAAGTGTGAGCATTCCAACTCAAAGATGTTCGAAATCACATGGAGACATTTCTACTCAAAGATGACTTGAAGATACTCATTTGGATGAAGAACTCGAAGTAACGCCAAAGATCATCCAACACATTAAACAAGTCATCTAGAGTCCACTGCTGAAAGCACAAAGTTCATGACAATGAAGAATCAAAGGCTACGAGCTACAAAGATATCGACAAAGATTTAGATGCTAGAGTTCAAAGTTTAATTTTCGGGGTGACCTCCCTTAGGGGGAGATTGTTAGGAGTACGTTTTTTATATATAGAAGACTCGGTCACCCCGAGTATTGTTTAGCATTATTTAGCTCGTAGTATTTTTCTTATTAGTTAGTACCCAGTATAGTTTAAGTAACACCGTGGAGGACGGACGGGTCTTTACCCACTGTACACCCGATCCACAGCCTAGTAGAGGCGTTTTATAACTTGTAACTTTAAATACCCCTCACCTTGCAAGGGTGAGGGTTGGACCTTCAAGCTAATATACTCATAGTTCTTTCACTTTCTCTCTCTAGAAAAAAGGCTCCCACTTCTCTCTCTCTCTCTAAACCAACGAAAGAAAACCACCTTGGAATCATGTTTGGAACTTAATGGTTATCTTACAGGGAGGAAGATGGAAGCTCAAACTGGATCTAAATTCTTCAAATAAAGCTGATAGCAGCTCATTGGTGAAGATATCGGCATACTGATAACGGGAGGGCACATGTAGAACGCGCACCTGACGAGTGGTAACCATGTTACAGACAAAATGTATGCCGATCTCAATATGTTTCGTCCGTTGATGTTGAACAGGGTTGGCTGATAGATTGATGGCACTTAGGTTATCACAGTAGACAAGGGTTACAGTGGACAGAGGAGAATGTAACTCACAGAGAGGATTACGAAGCCATGCAGTCTCAGCCACAACATTAGCAACACCCTGGTACTCAGCTTCGGTACTAGAACAGGAGAAGGTCTGATGAAGCTTAAAAGACCAAGACAATAAATTATCACACATAAAACACAATAGCTTGGGATGGATCGTCATGTTGATGGGCAACCTGCCTAATCTGTATCTGTATAACCAACAAGATAGGTGGTAGAAGAAGAATATAAGTGTAGACCAAGCTCCAAAGTACCCCGAACGTATCGTAGGATACGTTTAAGGGTAACTAAATGTGGCTCGCGGGGATCACGCAAGTAAATACAAATCTGATGCACTGCATAAGATAGATTCGGTCGTGTAAATGTGAGATACTGGCAAGACTGCGATATAAAGTAGGATCCTGAACTGAAACACCTTCGTAACCCAGTTTGGACTCTGTATCAACTGGTATGCGAGAAGGGTTATAGTTGGCTATGTGTGCATGCTCAAGAAACTGAATAGCGTACTTCGGTTGAGATAGAAACAATCATGTAGAATGGCGAGTAGTAGAGATACTAAGGAAATAATTAAGTGCCCTGAGGTAAGTCATGTCAAACTCACTGTGTAAGGAAGCAATGATCTGGTGAAGTAAAGCAGTAGAAGAAGCGGTAAGGATAATATCATCCACATAGATAAGCAAATAAGAAACCGTGATTTTAGCGGGTTAGTTTGACTAATAGTTTCGACCATTTGACTTTGTTTGGTGTGAATTAAGTGTTTATGTGGAGTATATATGTGAGATATGTATAATATATTTATGATAAGTATGAATGTGGCACTAAATCCCTGTTTGTGTGAGGTTGTTGTTATGATTTGAGGAGTATTGATTTTGGGTAAGTTCATTTTGATCGCCTTTGTGGTGTAGAAATGACTTGTGTAGTTTTGTTGTTTCGTGGTTTTTGCGTAACAAGTCTTCGTTCAAGTGTTTGAACGTTAGTAAGTTAGGAGGAGATTTTTTTTATGAGTTGTATTTATAAAGAGTGTGGAAATCTATTTTTGGAAACTTTATTTTGAAAATGATTATTTTCCGGATTTTCGTAAAATTAAGGTTTATCGCGAATGACGTTAGGTTTCGTTATGGGAATACATAAAATATGAAAAGTATGAGGTTTTAAGTGTAATAAATAAATTTAATAAAAAAAATAAAAAATATCTCTTATATATATATATAATAAAACAAAACCCCTAGTGGGTACTTTGTCATTTTGAAAAAAAAGAATATTTCCTTATTGGGTAATATGTTAATTATTATTTAATTTATAAGTTTTTAAATTCGTTTTGTTGATATACTATACAAGTAGAAGATAAATACAAAAAATATAGATAAGATTTAAATGATTATCTTTAATCATAAAAAACTACAATTAAAAATCATAAATCAAGCAAAATAAAAATTAAATTATTTGTTTTTTAATAAATAAAAATATATCATTCAAAATTTTTAAAAAAAAACCCGCGCGTGCGCGGGCATTATAACTAGTATATATGGTGTATAAAAATCGGTTTAGAGGGTTTTTAGGGGAATAGGAAACCAAATTTGAGCCCAAATACAAATTTAAGCTAAGGAATCCTAGTCCAACCCAAACAAGCCCAACCCCTACCCTTTAATTCCAAAACCAACGACCCCTAGCCCCTTTTTCCTGTATATTTTGGTCGACACAAGCAAAGAGAGAAAAAGAAAAACTTAGGGTTTTGTTTTTGAAGCTAAAACCAAGATCAAGGTATAATTTTATTACTAGTTTTCATGTAATTAGTTAATTATAAATTCAATTCATGTAATAATTGATATGATGGATTAGGGTTTGTGTTAACTTCTGTAAATTAATGTTATTAAACATGTTAGGATCATTAATTTATAATGCTATGAGGATTGGTTAAGCGAATTGAGCGTAAAACACGTTAGTTTGCAAGTTAGGGTTTGGACAGAAAGTTAGGGCTGTAAAGATACGAGGTTAGTTAATAGATGGTAATGAGTTAGATCACGAATTTTAACTCTAAATTGTAGTTCAAATAAAGAGCTTTCTAAAAAGTCCAATCACGACAGATTTCGAGGTCGGGAAGTTAGTCTTTTGATTTTTACGAGATAAGGTGTNTGCAAGTAAAGACAAATCTGATGCACTGCATAAGATAGATTCGGTCGTGTAAATGTGAGATACTGGCAAGACTGCGATATAAAGTAGGATCCTGAACTGAAACACCTTCGTAACCCAGTTTGGACTCTGTATCAACTGGTGTGCGAGAAGGGTTATAGTTGGCTATGTGTGCATGCTCAAGAAACTGAATAGCGTACTTCGGTTGAGATAGAAACAATCATGTAGAATGGCGAGTAGTAGAGATACTAAGGAAATAATTAAGTGCCCTGAGGTAAGTCATGTCAAACTAACTGTGTAAGGAAGCAATGATCTGCTGAAGTAAAGCAGTAGAAGAAGCGGTAAGGTTAATATCATCCACATAGATAAGCAAATAAGCAACCGTGATTTTAGCGGGTTAGTTTGACTAATAGTTTCGACCATTTGACTTTGTTTGGTGTGAATTAAGTGTTTATGTGGAGTATACGTGTGAGATATGTATAATATATTTATGATAAGTATGAATGTGGCACTAAATCCCTGTTTGTGTGAGGTTGTTGTTATGATTTGAGGAGTATTGATTTTGGGTAAGTTCATTTTGATCGCCTTTGTGGTGTAGAAATGACTTGTGTAGTTCTGGTGTTTCGTGGTTTTTGCGTAACAAGTCTTTGTTCAAGTGTTTGAACGTTAGTAAGTTACGAGGAGATTGTTTTTATGAGTTGTGTTTATAAAGAGTGTGGAAATCTATTTTTGGAAACTTTATTTTGAAAATGATTATTTTCCGGATTTTCGTAAAATTAAGGTTTATCGCGAATGACGTTAGGTTTCGATATGGGAATACATAAAATATGAAAAGTATGAGGTTTTGAGTGTAATAAATAAATTTAATAAAAAAAATAAAAAACATGTATATGATGTATAAAAATCGGTTTAGAGGGTTTTTAGGGGAAAAGGAAACCAAATTTGAGCCCAAATACAAATTTAAGCTAAGGAATCCAAGTCCAACCCAAACAAGCCCAACCCCTACCCTTTAATACCAAAACCAAAGACCCCAAGACCCTTTTTCCTGTATATTTTGGTCGACACAAGCAAAGAGAGAAGAAGAAAAACTTAGGGTTTTGTTTTTGAAGCTAAAACCAAGATCAAGGTATAATTTTATTACTAGTTTTCATATAATTAGTTAATTATAAATTCAATTCATGTAATAATTGATATGATGGATTAGGGTTTGTGTTAACTTCTGTAAATTAATGTTATTAAACATTTTAGGGTCATTAATTGTTAATGCTATGAGGATTGGTTAAGCGAATTGAGCGTAAAACACGTTAGTTTGCAAGTTAGGGTTTGGACAGAAAGTTAGGGCTGTAAAGATACGAGGTTAATTAATAGATGGTAATGAGTTAGATCACGAATTTTAACTCTAAATTGTAGTTCAAAGAAAGAGCTTTCCAAAAAGTCCGATCACGACAGATTTCGAGGTCGGGAAGTTAGTCTTTTGATTTTTACGAGATAAGGTGTCAAAGCTGTTAAACCGGGACAGAATTTGGGTAAAAGTTTGATGGTGATTTGTGGGTGAAAAAGTGTTATTAAGGTTAGCCCTTCTGGGAAAGTTGAGTCTTAGGTTATCTTAGACTCCCACGAAAAGGATTCGCGATAAAAAGTTGTAGAAGTATTTTTCTAAAATCAAAACTTTTTGGTGTGCGTTCAGATCCGAATCTGGATAGTCGACAAGTTTGATTTTCTTATGGGTATTTGTGAGTGTTATTAGACCATGGCCTTCTGGGATTAGCTTGTATGCGTATGAGAGACCATGGTGAATTTTTGGTGTGAGTTGTTAAGCTTAAATGGTTATTATTTTATGTGGGTGAATGTACCCTAAAATTCTGCGTTTTCTGAGATTATAAGTGCAAGGGATTTAGTGAGCATTAATGGTTGTTGGTGTTTAGCATGGAGTCTAGGAGATCCATGGTGGGTCATATGAACCTTAGACATCCATCATATGAGTATTGCATGGGTTATAGCTTTTAGCTTGGCCATTTGTAACGTGAAGTTATTTGTGTGTTGTTTAGATTTGTGATTGTAATTGTTGGAAGCTGCAGAGTTGAGGTGAGTTCATAGTCCCATATTTTTACTTTGTTTTAAACTTGGGATGGGAATGATGCTTGTCTTAAATGATTTGAGTTACTGTGATTATGTGTGAATTAAAAGGCTTGGACTTATAATTTTATCGTATGAATGCTATGTGTTGAATGTTATGTGATAATGTTGTGTGGTCCAATTGGAGGGGAGTATCCAATTGGAGAGTAGTACTCCTACTCGTTATTATGTTGTATGGTTAAAATGGGATCCAATTAGGAGGATGCTTATCTTGTTGCTCGCGCATGCGACCTAATTGATGATATGATTTGGAGCGAGGGTCACGTTCCGGCCCGGATGTTGTGAATTTGGATCGGTGGGCACGTTCCGTCCAATGGTTGCCTTTTGTGTGATGGTTGGTTTGTGAATGCATGTAGCTTGTATGATAACTAATATTATTTGTCCAGCTATATTTTATGATCACAGTGAACTGGTTGCCTTGAGTGTGAATGTGTGTCTTAAACCTATGAATCTCACCAACATTATGTTGACGTTTTAAGCATCATTTTCAGGTGAGCATTCTAAGGATAAGATAGATGGAAGCAATTAGGCGAGACTTAGTTGCATTCGAAGACTTTATTTATGTTTGGATTTGACTCTATTTGAACTTGGTTGTGATACGTTTATGTTTTTCTTTTGGTACTTTCATATCTATTAAAGATACCTTTAGATTTTGTTTTGGTTATTTTATCTTGGGGTATTGTTACAACACTTCGTGTTTGTACTTTGCTCTATTTATGTGCATTGTAGTATTTCTCTATTAGACACCATGTGTTGTGATGATATCCATGAAGTTACACACTCGCGTTTCCGCCTTGGCGGGGTGTGACAGGTTGGTATCAGAGCCTTGGTTATAGAGAAGTAGGTGGTTGAACCTAGACTATAACCTAGGAGTCCTTCATGTAGTTGCATTTAGGGCTTATGTATAAGTATGGTAATTTATATGATTATTTTCTCTAAGTTTATGATTTATTTTATGTCGATTTTTGGACGTCTATTCTATCCCCTATATGTAGTATTGTATATGCCGATTTCTAGTATGTCATCTTCCGCGCGTAAGAAGTTTTGTTGGGCTATCGTTTTGCTACTAGTTGCAAGAGGAGTGGTAGGATGAAGCGGATTAACCGCAGAATCCGAGTTCCCGCTAGCATGTATCCATGTTCAGGTAAGGAGAGGATGTTTATGGAAAAACGTTGGTGGAGAAAAAGTGGAAAGGTTTATAACAGCGGTGACCTCAGGAGATGGAGCCGTTACCGAGTACCTTGGGAAGTGTTCTCACTTCTCATATGAGGGAAAGATGGTTCAGTCTAAACCTTGTGATTTGTATGCACGTGTGGATCGTGCGGAATTGGAAGAAAGGAATAGAGATGATTTTGGTACATTGTTGATTTCCTCAATGTGTAGGAAACATGAATGAGTGGTTGAGAAAAGATGAAGGGGAGTTAGGATGGAATGATGTAGATTCGAATCTGGAATCCACAAAAAGTAGTAAGTTTAACCGATATGAGCGGGGAGGCAAGTGCGAGAGTAGAGCCTGAGCCTTTGTGCGACGTCTTTTCTTTTGTGTTATGTTTTGGAATTCTTATATCGTCTTTTTCCGTCTGGAGCCATGTTGGAGCGCGATTACTCTTGGATATTTGATCGACCTTATCCAAGTGATTTTGATTATAGGGTTTAAGTGATTATTGGAATTGTTCCTTGTGAGATGATTGTTTGCATGAAGTGTTGTCATAGGAGGGAGTACACTTGTGAAAGGGGGCATAGATAATTATGGTGGCCAACATAATTATACATGCGTCACAACACAAGTGGACTTGCAAGTATGATGGCATGGATTGTGATGTGTGTTAGGTTCTATGTGGTATACGTATGTTATCATTGAGATGTGTGGTTTTGGAAGTAAGTATGCATGTGGAATAGGCTTATAACTATGGTCGCGAACATAATTATAAGGGTATCACACACGTAGACTTGTGACCATTATTGCATTGATTGATGTTTGTTGTTATATGTTGTTGTAGATGGTATGTGATATCATGTTGATGATGGTTGTATGGTTAGAGAAGTATTCTCTTAACCGTTTAGGCAACCGTTGTATGTTGGGGTGTGTAGGTGGCAAGATTCCATTCTACCTATCATATGTTGATACCCCAAATATCTGATGGGACAAATACTGTGATATTAAGTTGGTTCGTTTGTTGGACGCTCTGTTTGGATATCTAGTTCTAAGTCAAGCGCTCCTATTCATACTATGTTGGTATGAATTTTTCATCCTTCTTATTCGGTGTCGTGATTGATAGTAGTCATTCAGATTTGTTTTCATTGGGAAATGGTACGTTTCTTTGGTTATTCCATTCATTCATTCCTCGAATGAATGTTATATTATTCTTCGAGTATTGTTGGTTCGTGACGAGTTGTTGTGGATATTTAATCCCTCATTTACACACCAATTGAATTTCGTGACATGTTTTGCGACTTAGTAGTATTGATGTTTTTCTATGATTTTGGTTTGATCATTATACGAATGAGTCTTTACGTTCTTCGCTTGGTTTGCAATGTATTCGCGTGAGTGTTCAATGGTATGAGTTCGACTGATGATTATTTTGATTATGTGATTCCTCTATGTCTTTCGCATTCGATTAAGAGGTTGTGTTAGAGTCTTTTTATTTTACAATTCGTTTTTGGGTATTTCAAGGTCATTTGCTGGAAACTATTATTTTATGGTGAAAATGAGGTGAAAAAAAAATGGTTATGTTGATGTCATAAGTTCAATGTGTTATCAGTCTATTTTCAAAGCTATTTTTAACAATTCTACTATGAAAGTTTGCTTGTTTTACTGTGTTAATAACCACGATTTAGATGTCTTAAACAAGTAAGGTGAGATACTATGTTTATATAATTAACCTTGGTATTATAAAAACTATTCCTAATATGGAATTTGAGTCGTAGATGATTTTCTTACATAAAATGGTTTATATAAATTTTAAAAAAAATGTATGAGATTAAGGTATGTCATGTGAAAAACAAAATTCATTTTTTTTTTTTTTTTGTTGTTGGGTAAGGACGAGTACCAGAATAAGAACTATATATGGTTCTTATTTATCAAATTTTATGCGTATTTGGTTTCTCAAGTGTTTCTTTCGTTGTGGTACGCTGATGGATTTTCTATGGGTACGTGTATTTTATCTTTTCTTTGTACGGGTTTTCATCAACATTTGATTTGCGTCTACTTTTGTTGGGGAAAATTTCTCATTTGTGTTTTCTATCTTTGATTTTGATATTCGGTTTTTACGCTAGTCGGTGATTCGTAACCTTTTGAGTTTGATGATATACGTTTTAGTTCGACCGATTACGTGGTTTGCGTCGTTTCTTTAGAATAGATTGTCGATTTGGTTATCATTGTGTTTGGTGAAGAAGTAGAGGATGTTTGCCAAGTTGTTCAAGTGAGAGGTTTAGCTTCAAGATGTACGTTCTTCAGATTGCGTGGGCATCGCAGAGGTAGAAGATCCATAAGGGGAACTATGTGATACATGACTTAGAGTTGGGAGTAAGACTTGGAGACGATAGTTGTATGGAGCAAAGAGTGTTATCTACACAGATCATAAGAATCTTTAGCATATATTTGACAAGAGGTTAATATATGTCAAAGAGAAGTTGGGTGTGGAATTTCTCAGGGACTACGATTGTCAGATTCCTTACCCTCTAGGAAGAGTGAACATCGTAGTAAGAATGCTGAGTAGGAGTGAACGAGTGAAACTTGGATGCTTATGAGCAATGATTATGATATTTCAGTCTAGAGTTAAGAGGATGATAATGACAGCCTAGAGAGGGAGGTTCTAGGAAGAGAACGTGTAAGAAGGAAGCTTAACAGCATCGATCATGCAAGGTATTTGATACATCCGATAATGGATAAGACGTATTACTACCTTAGCAAGAGATGTATGTAGGAGCAAGTATGAGGGAGAATACCGATACCTTAGCAAGTGTTTGATACGCTTGAAGGTGAGTGTTGATGTCAACGATTATTAGGGTGATGCAACAGCCAAGGATACCTGAAGATTTTGTTAAGGAGGAATTGGCGAAACTTATCGCTCGAAGAGTGGGTGAAGAGACATAGGGTGTCGAGTTGATCATCAAAGAACATGATGAAATACTTACTTCGCGATGGTGGTAAACGTTTTATAGAGTCTTGAGAACGCGTATGTAGATGAGTACAACTTATCATTCTTTAATGAATGAATTAAGTGAGCGTACAAATCAGGCGTTGGATGGTATGATGAGAGCATGGGTGTCTTTGAGTTTGGAGGAAGCTGGGGTATACATTTATCTTTAGCTGAGTTCTCCTACAACAATAATTAACATTATAGTATTAAGAATGTGCCGTTTGAAATGTTGTATGGAAGGAAACGTAAATCACCTGTTCTATGGACAGAGGTTGGGACAAGCCAACTAATTGGTCCTGAACTGGAATGAGATATTGCGAATAAGGTTTCAGATTAAAGAGAGAGATTTAAGGCAGCGAGAGATTTGCCAAAAGAGTTATGCGAATAATCGTCGTAAGTCGTTGGAGTTCAATATTGATGGTCATGTGATGTTAAAAGTGTCTCCTTAGAAAGGTGTTGTGCGTTTTGGTAAGAAAGGCAAGTTAGCACCAAGATATGTAGGATCGTTTGAGATTTCGGAAAGGATTGGATTTGTGGCATACCGGTTGAAGTCAGCTGAGGAATTGAGTGGCGTACATGATACGTTTCATGTATCTAATTGAAAGAAGTGTTTGGCGGATGCTAGTCTTCATGTGCCGTTAGATGAAAGTAAGGTCGACAAACTTTTCGCTTTGTCGAGAAACCTGTTGAGATTATGGATCGAGATGTTAAGGGTTTGAAGTGGGGTGAGATAGCGTTGGTAAAGGTATGGTGGGATTCTAAGCATGGTCCTGAGTTTACTTGGGAACGCGAGGATCGGATGAGATCTAAGTACCCGAATTCGTTTGCTGGTGTGGTTGGTGAGCAGATCATTTGTAGTTGGATTTAGCTCGTGGAAGATAGATGCTGGGTGTTCATAAATGTTTTAATTAATGTTTATTTCCCTGTGTATCTATTATATGTGTGTACTTCTGGCGGTTACCATCTGGTGTTTCATTTGGTTTGGGGGTATCGTACCTACCTGTGAGAAGTCGTTTGGATCATTGGTGTTATTGATCGGAGTAATGAACCTGTTTTCGTGTAACGTTGGAGTATTGGAATGTTTTTCTATCGTGTGTATTCAAGTAGTTGGTTTATACATTGTGGTACTTTCTCTGTGACTATTAAGGCGTGGTAGAATTCCACACAATCCTAAGAAGTACTAGCGATTTATGTTTTGTGGCATGGTGTTATCTCACCTAGTACCCAAAAAGATTCTTTTGTTGATGTTCATGGTGAGACGAGTTGAAATCTCGGGACGCGATTTCCCTAAGTGGGGAATGATGTGACAATCGTGATTTTAACGGGTTAGTTGACTAATAGTTTCGACCATTTGACTTTGTTTGGTGTGAATTAAGTGTTTGTGTGGAGTATATGTGTGAGATATGTATAATATATTTATGATAAGTATGAATGTGGCACTAAATCCCTGTTTGTGTGAGGTTGTTGTTATGATTTGAGGAGTATTGATTTTGGGTAAGTTCATTTTGATCGCCTTTGTGGTGTAGAAATGACTTGTGTAGTTTTGGTGTTTCGTGGTTTTTGTGTAACAAGTCTTCGTTCAAGTGTTTGAACGTTAGTAAGTTACGAGGAGATTGTTTTTATGAGTTGTGTTTATAAAGAGTGTGGAAATCTTATTTTGGAAACTTTATTTTGAAAATGATTATTTTCCGGATTTTCGTAAAATTAAGGTTTATCGCGAATGACGTTAGGTTTCGTTATGGGAATACATAAAATATGAAAAGTATGAGGTTTTGAGTGTAATAAATAAATTTAATAAAAATAATAAAAAATATATATATGTGGTGTATAAAAATCAGTTTAGAGGGTTTTTAGGGGAAAAGGAAATTTGAGCCCATATACAAATTTAAGCTAAGGAATCATAGTCCAACCCAAACAAGCCCAACCCCTACCCTTTAATACCAAAACCAACGACCCCTAGCCCCTTTTTCCTGTATATTTTGGTCGACACAAGCAAAGAGAGAAGAAGAAAAACTTAGGGTTTTGTTTTTGAAGCTAAAACCAAGATCAAGGTATAATTTTATTACTAGTTTTCATGTAATTAGTTAATTATAAATTCAATTCATGTAATAACTGATATGATGGATTAGGGTTTGTGTTAACTTCTGTAAATTAATGTTATTAAACATGTTAGGATCATTAATTGATAATGCTATGAGGATTGGTTAAGCGAATTGAGCGTAAAACACGTTAGTTTGCAAGTTAGGGTTTGGACAGAAAGTTAGGGCTGTAAAGATACGAGGTTAGTTAATAGATGGTAATGAGTTAGATCACGAATTTTAACTCTAAATTGTAGTTCAAAGAAAGAGATTTCCAAAAAGTCCGATCACGACAGATTTCGAGGTCGGGAAGTTAGTCTTTTGATTTTTACGAGATAAGGTGTCAAAGCTGTTAAACCAGGACAGAATTTGGGTAAACGTTTGATGGTGATTTATGGGTGAAAAAGTGTTATTAAGGTTAGCCCTTCTGGGAAAGTTGAGTCTTAGGTTATCTTAGACTCCCACGAAAAGGATTCGCGATAAAAAGTTGTAGAAGTATTTTTCTAAAATCAAAACTTTTTGGTGTGCGTTCAGATCCGAATCTGGATAGTTGACAAGTTTGATTTTCTTATGGGTATTTGTGAGTGTTATTAGACCATGGCCTTCTGGGATTAGCTTATATGCTTATGAGAGACCATGGTGAATTTTTGGTGTGAGTTATTAAGCTTAAATGGTTATTATTTTATGTGGGTGAATGTACCCCAAAATTCTGCTTTTTCTGAGATTATAAGTGCAAGGGATTTAGTGAGCATTAATGGTTGTTGGTGTTTATTATAGAGTCTAGGAGATCCATGGTGGGTCATATGAACCTTAGACATCCATCATATGAGTATTGCATGGGTTATAGCTTTTAGCTTGGCCATTTGTAACATGAAGTTATTTGTGTGTTATTTAGTGTAGGATCTAAACACACACCTTGTGTTAGAGTGATACTTTGAGTTATATTATTAAGCACGCGGAATATACTTAACAATACTTAGAATATGAATTACATGATGTAATGTAAGTGAGAACAGTTGTAAGTTTAACACAAAGCTTCAATATTATTGGTAATAATACGAGTGATCTTGCTTATCACTAGGGTTACACCTTGAAGCTTTCTTGGGTTGATACGTACCTAGAACAATGACCTAGGACCTCCTTTTATAGCACAAGGAGTCCTTTACAAGATAAATATAAAGCTATCATAATATAATATACACAAGATCTTTTCTATACTTATCTACATATGAATACATTACAGTTATCCTAACAGCAGTGGTAATAATATGTACTAGTAGTGGTAATGTGTTTCCACTGCTAGTGCATTCTTCAGCAGTGTCTTCCACAAGCTTATCAGTGGTAACTGTTAGCTTTATTCCCAACAATCCTCCCCTAAACTTATGATTTCTCTGCAAATCAATAAGTTTCTTCAATCTGCATCATCTCTTAGGATTTGGGGAATTCTTCCAAACACTTCACTTTCTTCTTAATGCTTGAATAGCTCTTGAACATTGTTCTTGAATCCTTTTTATCAATGCTCTTACCTTCTCAGTATCTTCATGAACTCTTATTTGTGTTGACAACATTGAAGTAAGAGTTCCAGCTCTAAGTGGATATTCTTTCTCAGCAAACATAAAAGCATCCACTCCAGCTTTTGTAGAAACATGATGAACTTCACATGAGTCATAATAAATCCATGTAGTTTCCACACCTATAGCTTCAAACTTCCAAAAGTTATCATTAATGTTTGGTTCATAGAGCCTTCTTAAATCAACCCACAACTGCATTTCCTTCACATCTTTAAGACTGCCAGCATCAAATCTTTCTTGAACCAATCTCCACAGTGCATCAAGATCATCTCTGTCACATGCTTTGATAAGTTCTTCAAACTGAATGAATGATGAAGTTTCACCACCTAGCCTTGTAATTTTCCATGTTGAAGCAAAGTTGCTAGCAGTGTAAACTTCCCAATCAATGATAGGATGTCTGACTTGCAGTGGGTCTGGATAAAATTCTTCTTCTTCAATTAAGATCATACCAGTCAGCTGTTCTTCTGTGAATTTCTCAGACTGAACCTTTTGTTCTTCAACAAATCTTGTTTTCTATTGAGTCTGAGGTTCATTATCTTTAGCTTTTCTCTTCATGTGAGGAAATCTTCTTTCTTCTTCTTCAGAGTTCATAGGAATAAAGTCAAGATCTTGCCTTTCAACTCTGTAGTAGACACCTTCAACCTGATCATGGGTCATCCCTTTGAATTTATGCATTTTCCAGCCACCAACATGACAACAGTAAGTCTTCATCCATGAAATAACTTGTGCCTTAGTTGGTTGCCTTGACTTCTTTTAACCCTTTCTGACTGAACCAATTGCTTCTTGAAGTGCTTGTCTATTCTTCATCTCAATAAAATCCTTCAACTGAGCTGTTCTTTGTTCCTCAGTTAAGGTCTTATCTGCAACAAGGTCAATTGCTTTCTTCTTGATTACTGGATCATTTTCAACCAAGAATTCAACTTCTTCATCTGTAGGTACATATGAGTAAATTCTGGAGTCTTCTCTCTCAGAATTGTAGGTGGAACAGTGGAAATTGGATTTACATCCATAGGAGCAGTGGTTTCCATTCTGTCCAATCTTTTAGCCTCCATGAAGTCTGCAATCTCCATTTAATCCAATCTCTTTTTGTTTGCAACTTCATCTTCTCTTAGCTTTCTAGCAACTTCAGCATCATAGTCAACTTGAGCTTGTACTCTCCTTTTAACCTTCCTTTTTTGTTGCTTTTCACTCTGCAAAACTGCTTTACCTTTCTCTTTCCTTATCCTTTCAATTTCTTCTTCTGCAGTGGTAATTGACTATCCAGCAGTGGAAACCATTTGCTCTGCAGTGGAAACAGGAACTTCAGTAGAAATTTGATCTGCATTGGAAATACTAGTAGCACCAGTGGAATCTTTTTGCTCTGGTTGATCTATATTAAGTTGCTGCTGTTGAGAAACTTCTTCTTGAATATCACCCATTGGCTCAAATGCCAAATCTTCAATTCCAAAATCAGCATCTAAATCAGCATCTAACTCATCTTTATCTCTAAAATCAATTCTCCTCCCCTTGATTTCAGCATCTGTTTTCCTCCCCTGTTTGGGAGAATTCCCAAGATCTTCAAAGAAAGCATCACTGGGTGAGGATGAAGATGAAATCACCATCTTTGTAGTTCTTTTCTTTTGCTTTAACCCCTGTATCTCATCCTTCAAAGCTT
>LBNU01013629.1:69111-81715 GCA_014162995.1 Artemisia annua
TGTTAGCCTTGAAAATAATGTTATATGTTGGAAATTGCATTAGTTAAAAGCACAAGGACTAGGTCTGTCAATAGGACATAGTTTTAGTGTTTTGTAGTATATATACTCTCCTAGTTGCAACTAGGAGAGGTTGGATGTTCATTGTAATAAGGTGTGTGTGGTTTCTCCTCTTTCTCTCTCTAGAAAACACACACACCTTCCCAATTCTTTAATCTAATTTTACCATGTTTAACCTTTATTTCGAGCATCCCCGACCTCCTGAAGTGTGATTCTTGGTTATAACAATAACTACTTAGCGTATGAATTTGGTATCTTTATCGGACTAAAAACTATGAAACGAGATGCTTATGAAGAAATTCATTTCTCTCACAAAAATAAAATAATGAGATACAAAAATAGGAAAATGGGAGCACGCGGTTCACGAGTAACTTCCATGAGTAGCGTTGGCATCTAATTTGTAATTAAACAATGATCCGTTTTTACACTTAGTTTGGGAGCTTTTGAAAAATCAGGGACGATGAATTTTATCCAATCGGTCACTTTTCTATGAATCGTGTTCTTACTCTATGACCCTTAATCGTTACCAAAAGATAATGAAAGTCAAGCACACCGTCATAAGCTAAAGTAGTGTAATATATGATGTACATAATAAAACGGAAAGCCGGGGCGTTTTAGGGAATAAATGATTTTGTATCTCCTTTGAACGTTTTGCTACTTTTCAAAGTTAGTAAAGAGAGGTGTGAAATTATTTATCTTTAAGGCGTGACGTGATTACATTGCGTGAGGACACGCAATACCTTAGTCTGGGGGATTTTGATGTGTGCTATTTTACACATACTTTTGACCTTAGTTTAAGTGTGTAAAAGACCAAAAACTAACGTGAAACGCCAAAGATATAGTGTTTTTGTGTTTGTGACTGTGCAGGAAAGGATATTGCATAAATGGCATGAAAACCAACCAAAAAGCCCTAAACGAGCACGAGATTTGGAAAAGAGTCAAGAAGCCGAGTCAAAGATGAAATTTACTCAAGTAAAGCCCGTGACGATGTTTTCATTACTTAAAGGCTCGTGAATATGAAAGAGATACTTAATCGAAGATTAAAGATGATTATCATGTATAAGCTTCCCAAACTCGAGCAAGTGGTCACTTTTATATCATTGAAGACTTTTTGAAGACTCGTTAACATATTCCTCAAGATTACAAGGACTTAAGTTTACTTTTTAGAAGTCGTTTAGTAGTGTAATGAAAGTTTATGTGTTACTTTCATGAACAAATAGAGTTAAGGGGGCTAGATGTAAAAGGAATCCACCATGGAAACCTTAAATACCCACCTTAAGCTTCATTTTGAAGCTAGTCTTAATTTTGTAGTCTTCATTTTAGTTTTTCATTATGTCATTTTAATTTTATGTCATTTACTTTACTTGTCATTTATTTTCTTGTCATTTAAATTTATGTCAATTTAATTTTCATGTCTTGATTTACTTATTGTCATTTTATTGCTTTAATCTTTACAAGTTCTTTCTTAATCTTTACAAGTTTTTATTAATTTTCTTGTCACCTTTGCATGGTTTTTATTTGAGTTTCATAAAAAAGCTTATGGGTTAAGGCTTGCAAAAGAAGCCGTGGCTTGTTTACTTATTTCTAAGCTTATTTTAGTGTCTTAACGTTTTATTTATCAAGTTTTACAAGTCTTATTTACCTTTTATAAAATTTTTGTGTCACGTTAAAAGTTTTAAGTCCAGTATGTTTTTTTTAGGGTTTAGTAGCGAGTTTGCTATTTTTCAAAAAGCTAGCGAGTTTAAAAACTGCCTAGCGAGTTTGGATCATGACCTAGCGAGTATGGTCATCTAGCATCTAGCGAGTTTGGTCCCCAACTTGTAGCGAGTTTGGATCTTTCCTAGGTCCTAGCGAGTTTGTATCTTAGGGTAGCGAGTATGTTTTCTTTCTTGAGTCTAGCGAGTATGTTTGTTGAATCTAGCGAGTATTGATATTTTAAGTGTGCTAGCGAGTTTAGTTTTTTGTGTCAGTTTCATTTTAGTCTAAGTNTGGTCATCTAGCATCTAGCGAGTTTGGTCCCCAACTTGTAGCGAGTTTTGATCTTTCCTAGGTCCTAGCGAGTTTGTATCTTAGGGTAGCAAGTATGTTTTCTTTCTTGAGTCTAGCGAGTATGTTTGTTGAATCTAGCGAGTATTGGTATTTTAAGTGTGCTAGCGAGTTTAGTTTTTTGTGTCAGTTTCATTTTAGTCTAAGTTTATTTTGAGTCGTGTCTAGTTTTCTCCTCTTCTTTTCTTATTTCTTTTACAAGCCGAGCTAGGCTTTTATTTACTCCATCGTTTTATCGAGTGGAGTTTTGTTTGGTTCATTCCTAAACGGAACTCTGCCGAAATTTCTTTTAATCTTTTTACTTAGTTTATTTTTCTTTCAACTTGTTTAATTTTCTTTTAAACGTTTTCTTTTCTTTACTTTCATTAATTAAATTTAAAAACCAAAAACATTTTACATTTCTTATTTCATTTTCTTTGTTTAAACTTTCTTTCTATCTTTCACTTCTTTTAACGTTATGTTTTCTTTTCTCGTTTATTTTTAATTGTCTTTACTCACGTTTTACTTTCATTAAGTTTTAAATAAAGTTTTGTAGCGTAATTAAAACCAAATCATTTCTTTAAACCCATTCACATCACATAACTCACGGTTTTGAACGACGAGATCCATATTCAACCCTCGTTGGGACTACGACCCGAGGTTCTTGCTTTCACCAGCTAGTTCTGCCTCGATCAATTCCCAACAGAGGCTTTACAAGAAAAAGGTAGAATCGAATACTTAAAAGCACCAAAAGGAGCATCAAACACTACTTTCTGGGAATGGGTGCATAGAGAGTTTGATGATTACACAAGGCTTAATCGACGATTACAATGGGAATTAAAAAGAAAATGGGACGAGATCCAAGATTGTTAATCCCGATGATGATAACGATGAGTCACAATGAAAATTAATTGAAGAACTTGGTGACTATTTACGTACGGATGATTATTCTAGATTTGTTGATAAAGACGAGGAAGAGTTCATCAAGAGAAAAAGTCGACTACTTGGGATCCCTTATAATGAACCACCCATGATAATTTCTGAAAAATTTGAAGTCATCAAATACTCTTTGGGACCACATGAAGAATATGTTGCAACAAAGACCAGAGAATATATTAGATTAAGTCGGTTTGAAGAAAATGTTGCAGAACTATATGGTAACATCTTTCGAATGAAGGAAGAAGGATGGCACGTGACAAGAACAAAATAGGAGTTGAACGTGAGTCTAACTTGAAGACTCTGGAATAAAGACAAGTGCTGACCGGGAGACAACCCGGAACTTTTATCTTAATTTTCTGTTTTAGTCGAGTCTGTCAGACCTGTAGAAGATGCGGCGCATCTCCATCATATAATGCGGCGTATCATCTGCACTAGTCATATCTTATTTTATTTTTCTGCATTTTTTTATTTTAAAACACTCTGTCAGTTTATTTAATGTGGCGCATCCCTGGTTAAGGATGCGACGCATCTTTTATTCTGATTCGTATTAATTCCAGGCTCGATATGGCGCATCCTCTTCCATAGGATACGGCGTATCGACTGTCCTGATGATTTTTTAATTTTCTTTTTAGGTTTTATTTTTACTAACTACTAATGTATTATGCAAGTTTGAACCTTCTTAACTCAGGTGTGTTAAAGTCTAGGTGGTATTATAGATTCTTGCACTTTTTGTGGAAACATCATTTATGAAGCTTAAACGTTCTCATCCACAAGAAAGTTGATTTTTGCTCGTAAACGCATAATGGAGGATCATTCCGAGCAAATATCAGGGGAGTTTTTCTGTTTTAATTCATTTATTTTCCAGTAATTAACCTTTGACACAAACAACGAGGACGTTGTTTAACTTAAGTGGGGGGATGGAGAATTAGAACACTTACTTGTCCTAAACTTTTTCAAAATATGCTTAAAATGCACTTAATATATCAAAATTTAAAATATTTAGCATGTTTTTGTTTAAGTCTAAATTAAATAGCCGCACACATAACCTTATTTTTTTTGCCTAAAATCAAAAACTTTAGTGTGCCGGTGACTTGTAAACTTTAGAACTTGGCTTGTTTACTATTCGAGACCACCATAATGATATAATTGGAGTGACTTGTCTAACTTGGTAAATTTCTAGGATTACACCCAAAAAGCCTTTATATGTTATGTGATATTAACTAACTATACTGGTTGGTTAACCCCCGTATAAACCCTTTTGTTTACTCTCACTTTTAGAGTAAGATACCCCTAGAAAAACCTTCAGAACCATTCCTTTCGTTTCTTGCACCTTTAAAATGTTTCGTTACACCCTTACACTTTAGCCTACCCTGTAGATCGAAATCCGTGGTTAGTTACTTTAGGCAAAGTGTGTTTCCTTACATTACCTGTGTTCGCGTGCGTAATTCATTATCTTTGGTTAGGTCGGGAAATTGCATAATGCAATTGGAGTGAAAGTAAATATTGTATATTTTTAGTTTATTTTTCGTGTGTTTACTACTTTCACTATTACAGTTATTTCTAAAAGTTATGAAAAGTATGGAAAAATTATCCGCAAAAATCGTGATAGAAAAAGTTGTGAAATTTTACACATCAAAAAAAAAAAAAAAAAAATCGAAAAAATAGAAAAGAAAAGAAAGAGAAGAAGTTGGAAGTTTGTTTTAACCAACTTATGTAAAGTTTTGTATTAAGTGGGAGATATCACCACTAATTGTTGTATATTATATTTATGGATTGAATGGAAGTTGGCCGTTATGGGAACGCCAACTAAGGTTATTCTTTGTTTAAGATTTTATTGAGTATAATTCGTGTCTACCTAAAGCGTGAGTTACATGAGTCAAAACTGCGAGTTATTCAATGATATGAGTCTTATTCATGGGATGGTTGGGAAAGTAATTAACCACACTTAGGATTTTCATCTATTTGTTTGTTTATTTTTTATTTTACACCAATTTATATCCTAATTGTTATCCCTACCCAACCGTATTGTTATATTCGTTGTCAGCTTTCGAGCATCCGGATATGATGATGGCTAAGTGAGAATGTTAAATGCATGAATAAGGTAGTGACCATCCGAGTATTAGATTAATCAACTATCGCGCCAGCGATCTAGTGTGTGACTTGGTGACCATCCGTTATGCAAATAACGCGCCAGCGATCCAAGAAGTGCACTAGTGACCATCCGTTAGTTGAAGCGTCGAGGACTCGGGACAGCGATCTACTAAGTTTATGCAGGAGATGTTTGAATGAAGCTAGGTTCAACCCTTAAGCCTCAAAACCCTCTTTACCGCTTTAGACTTGTTACTCCTTGGCTTTAGTGGGGGAGATGCGTATACTTGTCAAGCTTATGATAGAATATTCGTCACAACTGAGCAACTAAACGATTTAGAATTGTTTTACATTGAAAAATTATTTTGTTTCTAACTCGTTAAGTGTTTGGTTGTGTGATTGTGATAAGATGAATACATGCATTAAACTATAAAAATAAATCCTAATACCTTTTAGGATACATTTTCATAAGTAAAATCTAAGGTTTACTTGGGGACAAGTAAAGTTCAAGTGGGGGGATATTTGATGAACTCAAATAAGTACATTTTATCATCATCATTTATCCTATTTATTTGATTTGTTTCATTATATTATTTATGAGAATCGGTGCTTTAATGTTTACTTTAGTGATTCTCAGATAAAAACAGGTAAAAGGTGAAACTTGGCGATTTTGGACTAATTATGAAGCAAAACGAGCAAGATGTCAAAAGTCTACTGAAATCCAGAAGATGCGCCGTATCTCACTCAACAGATACGCCGCAATATCATACTTAGATGAATTCGAAGACCATTGCCTGACTTTGAAGAATGCGCCGCATGTAATTCTATCATGCGCCGCATATGAAACTTTGGTCAAAGAAGAAGATCAAGCTCGTTCTACTCCAGATACGCCGCATTATACATTTGACATACGGCGTATCACTATCAAGACTTCACCAGAAACAATCCAAGACAACTGAAGGACATGCGCCGCATACAAGAATTAAGTTACGCCGCATCTGAAGGCGGTGTACGAATATTCCAGAATATAATAATCTTGGACCCCACGTGAAGTTAAGTCGATGCGCCGCATCTACTTACTCAATGCGCCGCATCGAACCCTCAGACAGAAACTATAAATACCCCAAGACCTAGACGAATTCAGTGTGCCACCAAACCCTAAGGAGCCGAATTCAGACGAACAAGCAGCACAAGACACGCCCCAAACGAAGATATTAGAGCTGTAAGAAGGTCCTGCATGTATTCAATTCATTAAGTAGTTTTGTTTTATTGTAATAGTAAGCTTTAATTCATCAGGATAGATGGCCGGTAGTATGTGAGTACGCAAAATCATATGCCCGCCTTAAAATTGCTTTCCCATCAATTAAAGTTTATATGTTTGATGTCTTTTGTGAATTTATATTAGTGCATTGATAACCTCTGTGTCTAGCTGAGTACTGCATGGGCTGCCATACCCCTTCCTCGCCTATTTTATCTGACGTCTTTGGATAAGTAGGATAGTCATAAGTAATCATTAAGGGTTTACTCGCCGATATAATGAAACCAACGAGAAAGGTTTAATTAAATACACTTCATATAAGACTAGCAATAAAACAAGTGACAAGCTACTTAATTATCAGGACAGGTCTTCTTATTGTCTCTTTTATCTATCTGTGTACGTGTATGCTATTCGCTGATTTGTGCTCATTAGTTTAATTTACTGTTTAATTCATAACCCAACTGTGCCAGTCTCTCAGGCTGAACCCCCCTTGCGTTAGATTAGGCTGTAAAACTAACTTAGGATATTAAAATACTGATTAGGATAACTAGATAATACGTTTCACTCTTAGTGATCGACACTCTACTTACCATTATATACAAACTGACCGGGTACACTGCTCGTTAAGTGTGTGTGTTATTGATAAGTCGGCTAAATATAAATTTAAAACTTGAGTAGGCATTAATACTGCTAAACCGCAACGACACATCACGCACATCACCCGCCTGCACCAGTCCGCCGGCGCAAGCGAGTTAGAGTTCTCCAACCCTTTGAGCCTGAACCTTTTAGAAAGAGATTTAAGTACTTCCCTAATGGTCGCATCTATGTTTGCACTGCTCGGAACGAGTACGTACCCCACCAGCTCCCATATCTGCACCACCACCATCTTCGCCACCATCTTCAGTACCACAGCCTCACTCTGACATGCTGCTGACCTTTACCTCACCACTCTCACTAGATAATTCACCCTTCCCCATACCATCACTTACCGTCTTCTACACCCAGACTACCACCGTTCCACTATTAACCCCCACTCCATCTCCTGCTTCTTCACCCCTTCGTGCTCAAAGTGTTCCGTTGCCCTCTCGTAAGAGAGCACGCTGCTTGAATCCTTCATCATCCGACTCAGAATTTTACAATTCGTCTTTGTCACCCTAGCCTCATTAGCACCATCACCTCCCGTACACTCACTACCATCTTCAGTCACCTCCACCCCAAACCTTTCATACAATTGATGAATTAAGGATATGTCACTAGCCGTACTAAGAAAGACTCCCCATAGTACCTAAGAGGAAAACCTTCTAATGGAAGTAAGCAATGAAAGAACCAATGAACCTTTATCGAGGTCTAGAAAACACACAATAAGTTAGATTTGTAAACCAAAGGAAACTTTAAGACCTTACGAAATAACCTGAACCACTATCTTCGGAAACACATGATCCTTCACTCACCACTTAGGAATACTGGTTGTCTATCTTCCTACCCTCTTATAAATAATACACTATGTCCCCAGTGATACACAAACTGTTTTCAATTATCCTACAGTACACCCTACAAAAATTTTTACTGCTATATCATAAAATCAAAATTTTGACCTTACTATTCTTTTATAAACGATAAATCGCTTTTTCCTAATGTCCTATTATAGACGATAAATCGCTTTTTCCTAATGTCCTATAAATTGTTTTTACAAATCATTTCACAAGCTACTTTATAAAATATGCTGTCTTGCAACAATATCACAAAGTACACTACAGTTTTGCTGTCATTTTGCAAATAATAAATTGTTTTTCTATAAAATGATTTACAGATTATTTTATAAAATATTTTTACAAATCATTTTGTGGATCATTCACTTCTATGAAAAGTGTTTTTTTTATAAACAAGATAACCAATATTTTCTTTCGGAAGTAGACCAAACCGTAGAAGAGAATCACACACCTCTACCTGAAAACCATAGACAAAGCCTTGCCGCCGTTTCATCTCTAAACAAATTACCCACTCATTCCCTGCGATTAGATTCCTTATTGATACACAAGTTTCACTTGTAACCGAGGAAAACACCTCATCCGGATCACTCATTCATTTCAGACTACTAGCACGACCATATAAGTCTTGATACATCCTAGTATTGCCCAAGCAAGTTAAGTACCACAACTATAAGATTCACTCGATGGTTAGCTACCAACCCTACCAAGCATTGGAGACTAGACTCTGTCCTTAAACCTTTAGGAACTTATATCAAAGCCTTTAATCGGGAAAACATACAACCCCAGGACATATATTAGGATCAAACCTCGAGGACAACTGCTACACTTNACGACCATATAAGTCTTGATACATCCTAGTATTGCCCAAGCAAGTTAAGTACCACAACTATAAGATTCACTCGATGGTTAGCTACCAACCCTACCAAGCATTGGAGACTAGACTCTGTCCTTAAACCTTTAGGAACTTATATCAAAGCCTTTAATCGGGAAAACATACAACCCCAGGACATATATTAGGATCAAACCTCGAGGACAACTGCTACACTTACATACTACCTGACATGCCCAAGATTAACAATAGCAACATGCCATACCTTGACACCATTTCTTGTAGTACAGTATTCCCACTCATCCTATAAGATAAGATTCTCACACTGGTGGAACGTGTGAATTAAATAATCGATTACTCAATAGACGACGTGCCTTTTCGGAGTTTTAGAAAACTTAATCATTTTAGGACGTGACATCACCTTCACCTTGAGAAAAAAAAATTAGAGGTCAAATCCGACTGTAAGACCTTTAGTTTTTCACCTGAACAAGCCCTCTCGATATAGTACACCTGAAAATCCGGAGATCAGATTCATGCCAAACAACCCCAATCAAACTAAAGAATACCTAGAAAAATCAAACTAGCTGATCATGGGAAGGCTAGTAGACACCAACACTATAATCCAAGGTTGTACCTTACTCTCACATAACCAACCCTAAGGCATGTGTTGAATATATTTAAACACTGAGAATTATAATAATTAAACCGAATGTTACATTATCGTTCCTAAATTATGCATAGCCTAGCTACCTATGTCTAATTCAGGAGGGATCATGTTATGTTGGGAGCAGTTAGTTATAAATCTTGATACCAACAAATTGATTCATCATCTACAAACCTGAAGTTTAACAACTTTCTCTACAATCATCAAGTTCTCATCTGAAACCCTTATTGTTAAAAATCTGCAGTTAACAAAATCCTTTGCTTAACGGGTAGGTTACCCCACAGATTTTTACAAGAAATTGTGAATCATGTCTACATTCGAACATAAAAACAATCTTGATTCAAAATGGAATTTCTTCCTTAAGCCAGGTTGATCGTAAAAATTTTCACATGTACCATGATAAATTTATTTCCGACATGGATTGATATGGCCTCAACCCTTGTATTCTATTGATCGTACTTACAGATGTTTTCAAACACCTCATACAGAGTTTTGTTCACTGGACAACTTCGTAACAATGCGTTTTGTTGCAAGTTGGTATTCCATTCTATTAACTACCACTCCCAAAATTTCTGAGTCATTTCGATATCAAGCCTTCCTATACTTACCCTAGACTGGAATTCCGGGAGGAATTCTGTTTAACGGGTAGGTACTGTAATACCTCGTAAATTCTCATGTCATTTATTAATGCTAATTACTGAACGATTTTAATACTACTGATAACTAGGCCATTTTTGCGGGCCAATTTAAAATTTTCCTATGAAACTATTTACCCGATACATATCTTGGTCACTCTTTGAAACCGAGAAACTAGATGTGACCCGAATAGCTCCCACTTGCGAACACGACACCTAATACCAGCATTGTGATATATATAAATAAATCTATAATTACTCTACTATACAATGCGCTCTATATGTATATAAGTATCACCGTCAAACTTCTTATATATTTTATTCTGCCGACACCGAAACCCAATCCAACACACAAGTATAAACAATCCTAAACACCATATCTCACTTTTCTAAACTATATTACCCATTGGGTCTAATGTCTCTTTAACCCCAACAAAGAATCTCTTTCCCCTCCTTTTCTTACTACATTTTACTAGTACAACCCAAGTCAAGCCACCTTATTGTCTCCCTAACATACTACCTAATCAAATAAACAATTATATACACTATACTTACTTTTTCAAATATGTAAAACCCTTTGGATATTATGTTTCTATATCCACCAACAAAGTATCTCCTTTTGATTATTTTAAGATTATTGGACGTTGTTTTTTACTAGACTTTATTAACTTTTAAACTTAAACACTACATGTTGGATAATAAAACTAAAGAGGAGACAAGGCATGCGCCTTTTCCCATTTTTCCTTCTTTTTGGTCAAACAAATAACCAAGTACATATTTTATTATAATATTCTAATAGCACATTCATTTAACGCAAGAAATATACACAAACACTTTTAACCTCGACTTCATCACTCGCAAAATACACCGAAACAAATCAAACTATACTAAATGTAACCGGGCCTATATTCTTTCTTTTCTTTTGGGCCGAACACACACAACACCACACAAGCCCACGTTTCTTATTTTCTTTTCTTTTTTTTTCGTTGGGCCGAGATCCTCCAAAGCCCAAAACCAAATCTATTTCCTAAATTAACTAAAAACATATACATTTCACTTTCTTTCTTTTCCTTTGGCTACTCGACACTTGACACAAACACCCTACCCAAACACAAACCACTCGACACTTTTCTTCTTTTTCTCTTGCGTGTGATACTAACCCAAGTCCCATGCCAAGCATCCCTAAACCTAGCATAGAAACATAAACAATACTAAATCCCACTCCTCCTTTTTGAACCATGTTTAACCAAAGGATCTTATGCTCCTAAACCCCCAACATACCACATACTTTTCCTTCTTTCCTTGCTTCAACTCGACACCAACACAACTACAACCTAGTCAAACCTTTTCCTTATCTACCTTGCGTGTAAACATAACCAAACAAAGCCACCAAGCCCTTGTCACTTCCAAACTTTCATTGCTACCCAACATTACTCCACAAACCACACCCTTCCCTCTTTTCCTTTCTCCTTTGCGTGCCATGCTCACCAAAACACCCTAACCTAGCCATTAAACTAATCAAGATTCCCAACTTTTCCTAAACCGTATTACCCAAGAGTCTCAATGTCTCATTTACATAAATATGGAATATGTTCCATCTCCTTTATACTTAAACAAATTAAGTTTAGTACACCTAAGTTCACATGTCTCCCCTAAACCATCTACCTAACCATAAACAAATCCAAAACATGTCTTGATACCTTGTCTCATCCATTCACTCGACATGACCCAACATACACCCTTAGTCCTTCTTTGTTTTCCTTCGACTTGACCCATCAAGGGCATGCTCGACATCCCTTCATAAAATATTCACAAGACTTCTCTTGTTCCTCCTATAAATACCATCGATCTTATTCCACTCTCACCACACTTCTCAAATCTCACAAATCACAAACACGTATCTTTCTCTCTTCTTGCTATTATCGAACACAAGAGGTCTTCCACACAAGTCTTTGGGTTGAATGTATAAGTACTTGGGTTATAAGTTTGGAACGTGGGTCGTTAATTTATAAGGATACCAAGTCATTGTTCCTCGTTCACGATACCAAGTCATTGTTCCACGTTCCTCGTTCACCACCTTTAGTTGTTGTAAGTCGAAATACTCCTTTTTCAATACTTTCTATTTGCATATTTTACTTTCCATGCATTACATATATCACATATCACTTAAAACACTTAAATACGTAAATCTCATAATATTTCAAAACACCTTGACACCCCTTAGAAATGACCTCGTATTTTCGTAATTCTACGTATAATCTATATATATTTTTCGATCACTTATTTCTTTGTGTGGAAAACTAGAAGGGGGGTTGAATAGTTTACCGCTTTTTAGTTTACTTATCTTTTAAAAACTTTCGTATAATCAAAGATTTAATCTAAGATATACTTATCAAACATTCAAAGATATATGCAAGATGTTATCAACGATATGATAATGAGTAGCAAGTGAGAATAAGTAAAGAAACGATCAAACCATGACACGAGTATTTATCGTGGTTCGGCTACAAGGAACTCTATTTTCCTTGCCCTACGTCCACGCCCCGAGTATCCAACTCGAGAGTTCAAAGCACTAGTCAACAAACTCCTTTCTCGGTGGAGAAACCTTTACAATCGTCG
>LBNU01013629.1:83933-95934 GCA_014162995.1 Artemisia annua
GCTTGGTTCTCCTTCAAGAGGATCATGAATGAATTTGTAAACGGGATGAAATACAAATGATTGTGGGTATGCATGACCTTGATCTTGTGGAAAGATTGATGGTCTAGCATAGCGATAAGCTAAACCTTCTATCAAGGAGGGGTGATGAGGTCCATCTTCCAAAGACTTATTTGGTTGAAATCTAGGTAGATGTAGGATACTAAATAAGCTCACAAACACGTTCATTCTTATGGTTATGGTTCGCTATACATAGAAAGAAAAGAAAGAAATGTAGAGAGAGAAAGTTAGAGAGAGAAAGAGATGAAGCCTTGAGAGAAAACCAAAAAAAAAAAGAAAATGAGATTATGTGTCACAATTCGCAATTTCAGGTCATTTTCATATCATTATTTGAATCACTATTCATCATTTCACAATTCATCATTTCACGTAAACTAGGTTTACGGATATTCATTTGACGAAACCGGGCAGGTTAAGTCACATTATCATGAGACATCATTCATCATACATTTCATAGACTAGGGTTAGTCTACATTTCATCACGACATCATTTGCATTCTATCCCACTCGTAGAATATATACAATTTCAAGTTATATATATTTATTTATCTTCAAATAAATAATAACACATGATTATAGTTTTTAACCAATACACCAAACAATTCCCACTATGGCACTAATATTTTTATATATTAGTAATATTCCCACTAAAATTGTAAAAGTTAATTATTTTATATTTTAAGGTTTTATATTTTTAAACCTTCAATTATATTAACTTATAACAATATTTGTACTAACCAAGCACTACCTATCAAAACACCCAATGTTTACAAAAATTATATTTTTATAATTTTTACAACTTTGTTATATTCTGTTTAGTCCCGTTAGAATTTATTTCTAATTAACCCGGTACCCGATTACGCTAAAATTACAAAACTATACACTAAACGGTACCCCGTAAAAATTATAGTGCACAAAACAATGACAACACAACCACCTCCTTGAGGTGGCCGGTTCTTAAGTGTCCAAGGGACACATGTTGGCCTCAAGTTTCACCAACTTAAACCTCATTCCACCTAAATCTTTCACATAGTGCATGGTGTAGAATTTTGATCAAAGAAAAACATTTTCTTCCTCTCCTCTCTTGTCTTGTGTGCTCGTTCACCATCAACAACCAAGAGAAGATCAAAATTTTTCAAGAACAATCATATTTACAAGAACTAGTGATAATCTATTACAAGGTTTTGAAATATAAACCTATAGATTAGTAGGGTTTTATCTCTAAAAATTTCTAATCATCCAAGTAAGTTTATCAACATCTTTTCATAAAATTTCTTACAAGGTTTATGTATTTTTATTGTCTATGTACAAACATGTAAAAATCTATACCACTAAACCTATGTTTTATATCATTTTTATTCTTAAAATGGATTACTTGTGAACCTATGGAAAAATGATTGAAAAATGATCTTAGGGAACCCATGACACCCTAGGAAGGTGTATGGTAGATTAAGGGATTGTTGATGTTGTTGGTGATGGATTTGGACAAGAATAAACCATGAAAAACCATTTTAAACACTATATATAAAGCTACTGTCCCTATTTGCAAAATATGGTAAACTCAGTAAGTTTTGGTTAATTTTTGACCCAAGAATTAGAAAATACATTCCAAGACGAAAACATGGCCGCTTGAACCACTAAAAACGGACTTACGACGAAAAAGATATGCCAAAAACAAGATATACTAACTATATATATTTTTCTGAAAAATATGTTGCTGATGTATGAATTTCATTGACTAAAAACGAGCCTTAGACCTTGTCAAAACATACCAAACTGTTGAAAATATGTTAGTACACCTTTTTACCTTTTCGGGGATATAAAGAACTCGAGAAACGGACTTATAACGAATTAGTTATGAATTTTCAAAGATAAATATTCACTAAAAATTTCCATCAGCACTAACACTTAGTATATTTTTAAGACAAACCAGAAAGTCCACAAACACCCATGTTGGGAGCCATTTTCCCGTCAAATGACTCAGTTCTGGAGTTGGGACTCCAAGGAACAAAAGTTAGAGCACCTGGCTTAGTTTTCAAATCAAAAAGTCGTTTGTCATTTGGACTTAAAATGAGTAATCTACAGCCATCCAAACATTCACAAAAACTGCCCAGAAATGGCAGTTTTGGCCTAAACACCATACTTTTTGACCATTTATCTTAAAATCTGGGCACATTAAGCAAAACTTCACCACTGAGCATATTTAGGCTTGGTGCTAAACTTTCCAGAAATACCAATTTTATTTCCTAACTCTCAATATTCACTGATTTACAACTAGTTTTCCGAGGCCATTTTTAGCCGTTTTCAGAAATTGTCAAGTGTCATACTTTACGACGAAAACTTGTATTTTCACAATTTATCACCAAATAACTATCGTACAACATCGTTACACCATATGAACATGTAATATTCATTATGACTTTATACGATAATATAAATTATATTTTCGGCGATTATTCATATTTTGATACAATACGAGTGGTATAGATTATAAGTGCAAGTGCATACACGAATTCATTTCATAATCTAAATTAGATTACATACATTCATTTTAGGTTGCGGCTAGGAGTTGCACCTCATCACTTCAGTTCATACACTACATATTGTACCATCACTTGAGGTGATTTTTCATAGGCCCCCCGTTTACAATTTTAATATTGTTTCAAATCCCATCCGGGGGAGAATACATTCGCCAGCCATTTTTGCATACGAGCCTAAGTATCAAATCCATATCATTACTTAAGTTACCACATTGCCAATGTTTTAAGTCCCCGTATTATACATGAACCGTTAATTGTATTTAAGCGAGAGTGAGTGGCATAGACTATTGAGGGTGGACGCCTCCACCGTGTTGGGGTACCAACAGTCAAACTGGGATGCATTTCCATTACATTGTTAGAAGTGTCTGGAAACCAACTCTGGAGGGGCATTAGCATACAGTCTAGGCTTCGGGTCTGAGCTTAAGAGATAATGTACACTTTATCAATTATGGTGACAGTTTCGTCATTTCACTTATACTTATGGGTTATCGTACAACATCTCATTTTATTAAACGCTATTGATTTCCAGCCAAACATTATTGTTGACGCGTTTTGCAGTATTTCAGGTAACTAAGATTAACGAACATGTGACGCGCATATGGACATTCATGGAGTCGAGGAAGTCGACGCGTCTTCACCGTTTCATTTTATGCAGCTTATGTAACGTTGATCAAGGTTGAACTAGTTTTTCCATGAACTTGTAACACCATTATGGACCTATTTTGTAAACTCTGAATGTTTTAATGATCAAACGATGTATTTTCAAAACGACACTTTAGGTCGTTCAATATAACCTTGTATGAGATGCCATGATCGTTACACCCAGGTATTCAATTCCGCTGCCATATAACAGGTAAATTCAGGGTGTGACATTATGAGAGAAGGCTTACCCTCTCCAAGGATGGAGAGGGCTTATATGTACATGAGTTTTGCTACTAGGGCGTGCCACTTGGGCTGCGGATCAGGTATACAGTGGGTAAAGACCCGTCCTTCTTCCGCGAACTAATCTACTTCAAAACTACGTTTAACTAACTATTGTAACCACTACGAGCTAATCAATGCTTAATCATATCAGGGGTGATCGAATCTTTCTTATACAAAAAACGTATTCCTAACAATCTCCCCCTAAGGGAGGTCACCCCTGGAAATATTCACCACTTGGAGATATTCTTGACTTCTTGCATTGAGATCTTTGTAGATTCTTTTGTAGCTCGTAGTTGTTGATTCTTCATGGATAAATGACTCAAGATGACTTCCTTGATGTATATGATGATCTTTTGACTTTGCTCTTCGCTCTTCATCCATATAATTAGCTTCAAGTCATCTTTGAGTGTATGTGTCTCTTTGTGATGTTGTGATTATCTTTGTGATGTCATGCTTACTCTTTTCTGGATCATGATCTTCTGCATCAGAGTTGTGGAAGCATAGTCGAAGCCCATTCTTTGATCATGATATCTTAAGTTATGATGTTGAAGTGTAAGCATGAGATGATGAATCTGCATCTTTTCAGCAATCGGCATCAATCGTCAACTTCTTTGTCTTTGGTGTGATTACGCCTCTCCAACATGCCCATACATCTTTGTTGAGTAGATCTTCCCGGTTGAGCAGTTCTGACGTCTCCTTTAAGATGTTGGTATGAGCATGTGGAGCTAGAGTGATGATGGTGAACATGGTAAATTTGGTATGTTGAGCTGCATAAAACTTGGTTAGTAATAAACATACCGGCACTTACAAGTTCGGACTTCGAGATCGTCAACAGCATAGTGTGAAGACTTTCTCTAATCCTTACCAAGGCCGTTCCTAATCGGATGCCCCCGAAAGGGCTTTCACTGACATACCGAAGTACACCAACGATTAGGTGAGTCGCTGGAGATCACCCCACGACTGTAGACCTTTTGGAACACCACCGAACACACTAAGCGTAACCCACAAGAGATTACCGAAGTGACCTGCTGTCAGGGCTGTTTGATGTTGACCCTGGCAGGAGTTTCCACTCAATCACTGGGAAATACTTATGTATATTCCCTCATAAGTGTTCTCGGCAGATTGCTAAGATCTGCGTAGGACTCAAAATATTACATCTGGTGTCCTTAATGTTGAACAACCAGTGTAGAAGTATCAAGTGTTCCTATGAGATCTTTTGATGCATCTCTTGGCTCTAGACTCGATAAGTGCACATTGGTTATCCTATTCGGAGACTAGGGAGGGGTCTCCTGTTTCAATATCAACTAGCTCTAAGAGACTAGTCGATAGTTTACACCGGTTCCCCGTGAGAATGAAACAAGCTCTTTTAAGAGAACTTGAGTGGCTGGGAGGTTTAGTGCAGTGCGTCACTGGGTCCATGACGTCTTTATCTTCAATACCGATGTTACCTTGGTAACAATCAGTAGCATATGAATTGAACCCGGTTTCTGCCCTAAGGTTGAATAATTGGAGGGCTATTTCTTTTCACCCTTTCTCAATTCATTTCTTTTTAATTCTTCAACCCCTTCAGTGCTTACCGAGACTTCATTTACTAGAACCTTGTTGGGTTTGTTCCAGTCCTAGCTCAGTCTCAGTCGGCACTCTTCCCTTTCTCACTTTTCTCCTTTTTTCAATCATTCCTAAGGACTTCTAATCTATCTATTGGATTGTCCCTGGGAAGATCCCTCCGGTTCTGGTGGATCATGGGAACATATACCTAACCTAACCATCCTTATAACTCCATGCATTAAATTAAAGTGGTCGGTCTTTTGGTATTTTTCCACATTCGCCATATAACCAAAATCATTGAAAATTCTCTCAAGGTGTTTATGATAAAGAAACACATTTTTGTTAACACCTTGAGAGTTTTATCATTTTTCAAATGCTCCCCCTTAACATGTGCTTATAGGAAGAAAGAAATTTGCACATGTCGGGGTGAGTTGCACTTATTTGAATTGATCGGCTCTTAATAGACATATACCCGAGGGACACGTTTACGTTGCTTAGTTAAAGGGATCCATTATCAGCTTTTAGGTGATAACTAGCCCTAATAACTAACTTGAAGTTGTTAACATTCCTTAAAAAGGAAGTTAGACCCGTCAAAGTATATATCTAAGAAGAGTTTCTCGAAACGGTACTATCTACTTTGACCAGTCCTCTTCGAGACACGTTTACATCACTGGTAAACCAGCTTGAAATTATTACCCGGCCAGGACTAGTCTTTTCGATTCACGACTTTTCATGTTTCGTCAATTCATGAGTCAAATTCTGAGTCATAAGCAATTCACGGTTTCTACTTGATTTTGTAAAATCCCGCGAAAGACTCTTAGCCACTTGCTCCCCCTCAATATGTGCACTTTGATTGAATCAATTTTGAAAAACTTTGGCACATACGGGTGAGCTTAGAGATCATTTATTCATAATTTTAAATCACTTGCTCCCAATCACTTGCTCCCCCTCATTATGTGCTTTGATTAAAATCCAAACTCTTTAAAGTTTTAGCACATAAGGGAGCGATCTTTTGAGTCCAAAAACATCTTTATAAGTCCAAAAATATCACATTTAATCACTTGCTCCCCCTTAATATGTGCTTTGATTATCATCCAAAATCTTTAACATTTTAGCACATAAGGGAGCGTTCTCGAAAATCCAAAAACATTCTTTAAAGTTCCAAAAACATCACTTTTAAATCAGTTTTCATATTTAAATCACATTCTCTCCCCCGATCATAACTATATCAAATCTTTTGAGATTTTGTGATCCCAATTGATTTAAATGATTTTCGAAAAAGCTTTGGAGAGAAGTGTGATATGTTTTAAATGTTTACTGATTATGAGACACTTTTTGAATTTCACTGTGGCTGGTGCACAAAGCTTTTAAAGGTGCTGAAATTTTGAGCAAATGCGCTCCCCCTCAATTAATGGCCCGTTTTCAATTTTTAACGTTTAATAGCCATTAAAATGAGTGATAACGTATTCGAGAAAATTTAAGACCGATGGCCACCTTGTACACCACAAAATCTCTTTTGAAGAATTTTAGAAGAAAGAGATTTTGGGAAAAGAAGACTTCTCTTCTTTTACTAGAAAGGCTGCACTGAAGCGTACAACTTTTCGGATAATCCGCACACAGTGAAAACATGATATCGTGTTTTTCACGTATTTTGAAAACCGGGTTGCTATCTGAAGTAATAGAAAACCATAATTTAAGCGCGGGTTGCAGTCTGACGTAACTGCAAGCCATTATGTTGAAGTGCGGGTTACAGCCTGAAATGACTGTAAGCCATATAGGCATGTTTTGAAAAACCTTTTGAACTTCTGGTCGAACTTCATTTAAAAACCCGTGTCATTATTAAATGACCTTTCTAAGACCGTAAACGTTATCGATGCCAGACGACATGCCTAAGAAACAAACTATTTTTGGTATTTTTGAGTTTTTCAGATTTTTATGGTTTTTATAGGTTTTATATTTTTGTATTTTTCTTTTCTGAGTTTTATATTATACATACATATATATATATATATATAAGCATATGTGAAGTGAATCAGTTACTCCTCATTATCTTCCTGAAGACTTTTGAGTGACTCAGGAGTGATGCTCTTCATTCCAAGACGTGGGAGAATGAATTGAAACCGTTCTCTAGGAAGTGCCTTTGTCAAGATATCAGCCAGCTGAAATTCCATCCTCACAAAGTAGAGTTCCACAATTCCTTTTTCCACTTGTTCTCTGATGAAATGATGTCGAATATCAATGTGCTTTGATCTTGAATGCTGGACGTTGTTGCAGCAAAGAGCAATGGCACTCTTGTTATCACAGTACATCGGAACTTTGTTGTAGTTAAAGCCATAGTCGGATAATTGAGACCTCATCCAAAGAATTTGAGCACAGCATGATGACATGGCAATATATTCAGCTTCTGTAGAGGAGATTGATGTACTCATTTGCTTCTTTGATGACCAACTAACCAGCTTATCTCCTAGAAACTGAGCACCGCCCGAAGTACTTCGTCGAGTATCTTGACAACCCGCATGATCAGCATCAGAGTAGGCTGTGAGAGCCATTGCAGTGTCTTTAGGATACCAAAGGCCCATGTGAATTGTTCCTTGAAGGTACCTGAAGACTCTTTTGACTGCTTCTAAGTGCTTCTTAGTAGGTTTGGATTGATAACGAGCACACATGCAGACAGCAAATAAGAGATCAGGTCTGCTGGCTGTGAGATACATCAATGATCCGATCATGCTTCGGTATTTGGTTTGGTCGACAAGTGCTCCTTCAATATCCTCATCCAGCTTAGTTCTCTCAACCATTGGAGTATCAACAGATTCACATGATTCGAATCCAAATTTCTTTAGTATTTCAATGGCATACTTGG
Source organism: Artemisia annua (assembly GCA_014162995.1). NCBI lineage: Eukaryota > Viridiplantae > Streptophyta > Magnoliopsida > Asterales > Asteraceae > Artemisia > Artemisia annua. Next base: position 91,863 of record LBNU01013629.1, read on the forward strand.
ATTGATTGATGAAGATACCATGTGGGTTTTGAGAAATCTGAAGCCCCAAGAAGAACGACATTTGCCCCATCATGGACATTTGGAATTCTGTACTCATTTCTTGTGCAAACCTATCACATTCTAGTGGATCGGCTGATGCGAAGATAATGTCATCCACATAGATCTGAACGTGGAGACGATGCTCTCCCAACTTTCTTGTGAACAAGGTAGGATCGACAACACCTTTGGTGAATTGGTTGGCTAGAAGAAATTTGGACAGTGTATCATACCATGCTCTGGGTGCTTGTTTAAGACCATATAGTGCCTTCTTCAAGCGATAGACATGATTAGGGCGTTCAGGATCAACAAACCCCTCTGGTTGACTTACATATACTACTTCCTTTAAGTGTCCATTGAGAAAGGCAGTCTTCACATCCATTTGGTATACAACCATGTTCTGACTGGCTGCATTGGCAAGGAAGATTCTGATGGCTTCAATTCTGGCAACTGGTGCGAATGATTCCTCAAAATCGATGCCTTCTTCTTGTCTGTACCCTTTGGCCACAAGTCGAGCTTTGTTCTTTAACACTTCACCATATTCATCAAGCTTCACTTTGAAGATCCATTTGAGGGCGATAATCATTGCACAGTCGGGAGGGGGCACTAATTCCCAAACATCTAGTCTGTCAAATTCATGGATTTCATCCTGCATTGCAGTGAACCAGGACATTTTAGTCAACGCTTCTTTATAATCCTTTGGTTCGACTTTGGACAGTACGTTGCTAACGAAACACCATAAAGCATCTGTGGCAAGTTGTCGTCGTGTAGATACCGGCCTAGATGGGTTACCAATGATGTTGTCAATCGGGTGATCATTTGTCCATTTCCTGATATGCTCATGAAGTTGATGACTGGGAATTGAAGTAGCAGTGTTGGAATCTTCTGAGGAGGTTGCCAAAGTAGATGGTTCAGGAGCAAATATGTTGACAAAAGGTTCATCAGGTGGTTGAGTAAAAGGATTCACTTCAAAGGTGTTATCAGATGCTTCTTCTTGAGGAATTGAAGAGTGTTGATCTGTGTGATTGGTATGACTAGATGATGGAGCATTCTGACTAAGAGAGATGGAGATGGAAGGCCCGTTTGTGGGTTGAGGTTCATCATTAGCAGCAGCATCAGGACCTATGACTTGTTGTTCAGGTTCGACTCTCTGTTGAGGCTCAAAATACTCATCATACATTGAATCAAACAATTTCTTCAAGTCCTCACTGGTAGGTGGCACAGAAGGAGCATCTGTGGTGGAAGAATTTACAAGTCCTGAACTAATGGGTCCAGGAGTCCAAAGATTAGATGCGGGTCCTGAACTGGAGTATTCAGGAACCGTTTGCTCGGTCAGCTCATCAAACGTGACATGGATGGTTTCCATGATTTGTCGGGACCTTTTGTTGTAGATTCGATAACCCTTCTTGTTTGGTGCATACCCAACAAAAATTCCAATATCAGCTTTTGCCTTTAGCTTTCCCAAATCTTCGCTATCATTGTTTGGGTAACATAATGCACCAAAAACACGAAGGAAAGAGAGGTCGGGTTTTCTTTCATGCACTAGCTCATAAGGAGTTTTGCAGTGAAGAGGATGTATTAGTGATCTGTTCTGAGTGTAACAAGCCGTTGCAATTGCCTCTCCCCAGAGAAACATAGGAGCTTTGGAGAAGATCAACATAGTTCGTGCTGCCTCTACAAGTGTACGGTTTCGTCTTTCAACGACTCCATTCTGCTGAGGGGTTCGAGGTATACTCCTTTGATGACTAATTCCCAGATCTTCATAAAACTGAGTAAGTTGTTGATTGACAAACTCCGTTCCATTATCTGTGCGGACGAATCTGACTGTTTTATTGAGTCCAACTTGCAGCTGCTTGATTAGTTTGATGATGATTTCAGGTGTTTCATCCTTGGATCTGAGGAATTTGACCCATGTGAAACGAGAGTAGTCATCAACAATCACTAACACATATCTCTTTCCAAATATGGTTTGCACTCTCATGGGACCACAAAGGTCCATGTGAAGGGTATGAAGAACTTCCATAATGGTGTTGATGGTTTTGGGTTTGTGAGTATGCTTCTTGCTTTTACCAAGCTGACAAGCGGAACAAAGATGATCTTTTTCATACTTCAGCCTGGGCATGCCTCGAACAAGATCTTTACGAGTAAGTTCATTGATGGTACCGAAGTTCAAATGGTTCAAACGACGATGCCACAACCAAGACTTGGTCTTGGAAGCCTTAGATAGTAGACAGATTGGAGATGATTGCATCATGTCTTCAATGGATATAGTGTAGAGGTTTGTGCCACGTCTGCCTTTCAAGAGATCCATACCATCCAATCTTCTAACATGACAAGAGTGTTTTCTGAAGGCAACTTCTAGATCTGAGTCACAAAATTGACCTACGGAGAATAGATTGTGCCCAAGACCTTCTACATAATATACCCGAGAGATAACGCTGTCACCAACCACATAATCTCCATAACCCATTATTGCACCAAAATGATCATTCCCGAATCTAACAGTCCCGATAAACTTTTTCACGAAATTTCTGAGCCGCGAGCGATCCCCCGTCATATGTTTTGAGCAGCCTGAGTCCAAATACCACAGGGCGATTTGTACGACCTGCATTTGAAATCAGACAGATATGGATAACGGACAAACTTGGATCCCCAACCATAAGTGGGGTCCGATTGGTTAGCACATACAACAGAATAGGAAGAATTAATAGTGTCCTTAGTCATAACATGACATGCTGGGGAACTAGACTTATGGTTAGCGCATTGGGTTCCTATAGGAAAAGTTCTACCAGATTTCTTCCAAATCCTAATGTTGGGAAACTTAGGATTAGACTGTTTGGCAAAGGGGCGATGACTTCCTATTGACACTATTCTTCCAGTGGGTCTCCAATGATAGCCAACATTAGTAAACTTCCTTCCTGTTGCTTTCCAAACATGTTTTACACGATTATAATAAACAGTATGACAACCAGGGGATACTTTAGAAGCATACAAACATGTCTTAACACACACATCATGATTACCAAAATTTAAATAGTTATTACAGATCTCACAACTGGTTTTAGAATTCGAATTAATTACAGTACGCCTAGAGCTAATACTAGAATCAACACGATTCTCAACGTTCAGATCAGTCTTATTGTTCCTAGTGTGGTCTTCTACTTTCTTTCCTTGAGCACTTTTAGCTGGCGATGTCCTATCATTCCTTGTATTGCAACTAGGCTTTGACCCGCTAGCATAAGTGACAACTTTTACTCCTGTAGAATTAATGATGGGAACATTAGAATGAGACACTGATGTTTGATTTCTGGTATCTGATGTGTTATGTTTTGGTGATGTTATGGGCACTTTAAAGGCAACATGCTTGTTCTTAACCTTAGAGGAAAACTCATTAGACTTATCACGCATGCAAACAGCTTTAGGACATGTACCAATGGCATAATCTAAAAGCTCATATGATCTGTTGGTGAGATAATACACATCACGGATGCCAATGTCCGCAGGACACACTATTCTAACCTCTTCAATAGTTTCGCAGAGGATATCTAGGCAATCCTTGAGATACCTAAGGTACTCACTGTGAACAAACGCATTATTCCTAAGGGGAAGAGGAATATTAATGGCATCAGCGTCAGTTCTTTTTGTTTTCCCTTTCACCTGAGTCTTTAGATTCTCATTTTCTTTGAGCAAAGAAGTTATCTTTTCATTGTTTTTATCACGCATGATCTTCATCGAATCATGTAATTCTTTGTAATGTTGTTTGATTTTAGAGTTTTCAGCTTGAAAACAATCATTTTCGTATTTCAAATCATTAATGACATTTTGAAGTTGAAGATATTGAGAATCTAAACACGGAGGTTTCTGGGAATCAATCGCATCACATTTGTTATCAATCACATCACATTTATTCGACTTAGATTGAGCAATTTGAAGCTTCAGTTTCCGAATCGTGTTAATGTGAGCTTGAATTCTTTCATCCCTTTTGGCTAATTCAAAATATGCATCAAATTCAGGAGCATCCGAAGATGTCTTGTCA
>LBNU01013630.1:32194-47812 GCA_014162995.1 Artemisia annua
GGTACCTAAAATACACCAAAAAAAAACATACATCCAAGGATATTTGTAGGCAGTTAGTGGACTGTTTTTAAGTGTTTTGTTGTGCGTTTCGGTTCGAGAAATGGAAGAAAGAGATATGTGTAAAATAACACATATAAACTCTTATCCGTTACGAGTCACAAAATTATCCGTAGCTTGTTCAACTCAAAGTTTCGTGACTGACCTCGTGAAGATCCTGTTGGGTTAACGGAAGTGAGTAGAGTAGCGTGGAACGCTATGCGGGAAGGGAGTCGTTCATTCGAGAGCAGGTGGCGTACCGTATCTCTTCGAGTTGGATACTATGAAAAGAGAGATATAATCAATTCAATATGCGAGATTTCAGGCATAGGGAAGGTGACGGATTGCTCGGTAAGGTGTTAAGCACCATCCCAGCATCACATGATCCGTACCTGATAGTGTATACATAGGTGGGCCAGTCTTTGTATTAATTAACGGTCCAATGATGTTTCGCCTTAATATGTTTGCATCGACTCAAAATAGACATAATAGAGAACTAGTTAGTGTAGTACTTTGTTAAACAACATTTTTCATGCTGTTTAATGGAAAGATATTATGGGCCTTGTGGGTCAAACAGGAATACAGTGTCGACACATATTATCTGTAATATCTTCGATGATTTGCAACACCTGAGTATTGCATGTTACAAAAAAGAGCCAAACAGCAGCAATGTTTTGATTTTTCATTTCTTCGTTACAAGTCCAGTTTTACCCGAAACTTGGTACAGTTAGTCTGTGTATGTGGGGTGTGTGATATTTTTATTTTATTTTTTATATTTTTTCTTGACATTCTTTTAGCTTAAGTCCCCTTAGACCCGTTTTTCTTATGTGCTGAGCCCAGGAAATTTGAGTACCGTGGCCTATAAATCAATTTAGTGTTTAGGCGCTTATTGTCTTATAACTTGTTCACTCACTGGTGTCCCAGTCATTTCTCGTGTGACGTTACATTCTGGACTTCCCTTCTAGTGATCGCCTTCTAGCTTATTATTCTCCCTCTATAGTATTAGGCTATCCTTAGTATATCTTCTTCAATTTTGCTAGCTTTTTGTGGCGACTTTTTCTAATGTTTCTCTCAAATTCTACAACCTCCACTGCTTTTATCATTATATGCTGCTCCTTCTCTTCTCATTTCTAATGGTACAACTGTATAGCAGTCTTACTTAGTTGCTCCTTCCTGTACTACAACCCGAGAGGCCGCGACAAAAGGATTGAAAACAAGGCAAACGTGAGCAAAATAGAGCTTAGATGGGAAAAGGAGTAGAATGGAGCACTACCGGATCGACTCGACACCATTTAGAGCATTTATTGAAGAAAAGCAAAGACGTAGTCAAAGTCAAACCCGGGATACGACATGGGGGGAGGCATGGAAAACCAAATCACAACCCCAAAACCCAATTTCACAATCAAAACACAAAACCAAATTCAAAAATCAATCCTAATTTCCATTTTCAAAAATAAATCCTCAAAAACATTTTGTCAAAAACCTTTATATTGTAACAAAAATTATTTTCTTTTTGAATTTTATCTTTTTCATTTAAGTTTCATTTATATATCTATAAAAAAAAATTACAAAATCAGTTTTAATTAAACACTAAACCATTTCTTAAATCCTAAACCCAAATCCATAAACCCACTTCAGCCCACTCACAATTTAACCCAACAAAAACCCTCAACCCCGTTATATCTCACCCTCGGTCAAATCCCCAGTCAAACATCACAACCTTTCTTCCTCCCTGCACCCTATTACCCGCCATACACAAACCCACCTCCATGCCTTTTCCCTGTAACACTCAACCTCACTTTCCTCAAAAGCTCCCCCTTCACATGATGCCATCTCCATGTCACCAATCTGTGTGCTCCAATTTGATCCCACGGCTGAAAAGACAAGATTGGTACCCAAGCCAATCCTATGGCTGTGATTGATGCTAAAAGAAACACAAAGCTTGGTCCAATGTTTACTCTCACAAAAGAAGCACATCCAGAAGCAGACAAACAAAAGAAGACCTTTAGCTTTTAGTATAAAAGAAAAAAAGCTTGTAAGCCTTCCAGTGGGTAGTGAAGGATAGTTTTATTTGTAGGCTTTAAGTTAATTTATTTACGTTTCAACTTTTATATTTAAGTCGATTCAAAGCTTTTTGATAACTCTTTTATTTAAGTATTAATACAATTCCAGCTTATATTATCATTTATTGTACATAAAGTTAATTAAAATTTCCATCTTATTACTTTAAAAATTTCAAGTTTTCATGTTCAAAGCGTAGTTTACTGTTTCCCCATTAGACCATTCAAAAGCTCATATAGCTTGTTGTGAGTTGTATTCTATCCATTAAAACTGGTTTATTCAAGTCATTTCCTTTAAGTTTTCATAAAATCCAAAAATCCCAAAAATAAGTAATTTTATCTTTAGCTTATTACACAGGACATTATTATTATTTAGTTCTTTTTTTCCTATTCAATCCTCATGTTAAGCTTAATATATATTTAATTTGCCTTTCCAAATTGGTAGCTTAAAATTGCATTTTTTCTTTTAAAAATCCCAACAGTATACCCATAAAGGGGTGTTTGGCAAAACTATATTTTTCCGACAAAAATTTGCTTTTGCCCGGTTGTTTTGTTCTTAAGCTTTCAACTTAACTGTTTTAGTTGTTTTAAAATAAAAGATTACACTTTCCAATAAGGTTTCCAAGTATTGAGTTTAGTATTCCAACAATTCCTTGGTTTTAACTGTCATAGAAAGTAGTAGGGTAAGATTGGTTTAGGCACTTTTTAGTTGTTTATTTTGCTTCACAATAGCTTAGAATAGTGTTAGTGCATCTTTACAACATCGGTACTTAGGCCTTGTGGGTCAAAAACTAAATTTGTACCATTTTACACCCGTTTCTGTCAAAAAAAGCCCAAACCAGCAGCAATGTTTTGATTTTTCATTCTCGTTACAAGTTCCGTTTTACCCGAAACTTGTACAGTTAGTTCTTTGGTAGTATTCTAGTTAGTGATATTTATTTTATTTTTTAATTTTTTTCCTTGACAGTTTCTTTTAGGCCCTTTAAGTCCCTTAGTCCAATTTTTTTGTGGCAGCCATATTTATATTGCTTAATTTGTGCTTGTCAGGCTTTATAACTGCTTATGTTCCCCTTTCTAGTGCTTAATAGGACTCCCCCCTAGATGCCTTAGCTTATTTCCCTTAGTAATTAGCTTATTAGTAGCTTTTAGTAGCTTTAAGAATTCAAAAATCCCCTTTTATTTACTTTTTATGTAACTGTTGATTTTTTTGTTATTCTGAACCGCCGTTTTGTTGATTTTTATTAAAAGTGGTAGTTACAAAAATTGTTCCATTCTTTATGTTTTTGATAAGCTTGTCATCCAGAATTTGAAAAAAAAAAAAAAAAAAAAAAAAAAAAAAAAAAAAAAGTTTTGTAAAAAAAGCTTAAAGGCAGGGGTCGAACCCCTGGACCTCTTGGTACAAAGTACATAACCACCATTCATCTGTGCTACCTTCTCTTTTATTGTTAATCCTTTCTTTAATTGTATATTTATACTAGCTTGTTTTAGGTGTAAGTAGATTAAAAAAAAAAAAAAAAAAAAAAAAAAAAAAAAAAAAAAACTTTTAGATTTGTCAATTAGTTTTAGTTATTTTAATCATTTAATTAGTTTATTTAGTAATTTATTCATAATAAAAAAAAAATAAAACAAAAAAAAAAAATGTTTCTTTTTCTCAAAATTTTCTTCTTATCATTAGGTTCGTTAAAATTATTTTTAAGGCGCCGTAGGATTAACGTAGCTTTAATTTCACGTTTAATTTGTAACACTCGCGTTTATTTTTAAATAACTTTTTACTTTTTAAGTTTAGCTTGAATTGTAGGAATTCCGATACCTAATAATGTTTCCATAGTCATTTAGGTAGTTTTTAGCGAATCTCCTAAAGTTTGCATTGTTCATGTTCCGTTTACGGTGTTTATTTTCATTTTCGTTAATTAATTTCCGTTTCGTTAATTAAACGTACAACAAACCAACAATCTTTCTATCATACATAAAGATTTGTAATCTCGATCTCGAAACTTTCCATTCACACCTCGTTGGGGTACGACCCGGGAAATCACTTTCCCGGTCTTAAAAATATCACATTGCACGAGTTTACGAGGTAATCCTTTTAACGAAGGGTTTACTTGTATTTCTCCACGTCTTGTTGTCCTCACGATAACATTGACCTCACTTTGTTGGTATTTTTGATAAATTGTTTTGCACACGAAAACACAACGAATCAGCCAACATGAAAAGATGCAATCTCGTGCAAAAGAAGAAGTATTAGGACATGAATTCCATACACATGAATGTGGCAAATCTATTGGATATACAACAGTCTTTGTGCGAATGCGAATAAGAGCTCCAAATTTATGTCCATTAAGACATGAATTGTGAATAAATAAATTCACAAAAAACACGAAGTTGATTATTAAAAGACGTATTGTCTCGAGGTAGATGTAAATATCATATTAATATTTTACGAGACAGTCAATATTGAAGTATTTAATTCGCTTTTAATAAGTTTTATTAGAGTTCTCATATTCCATGAAGGACCTATAATGCCTCCAGCATGTCTAGCAACTTCAACTTCTTAAAGCACTAAATAAAGTTCTAAAGATCTCTACTTGATCAAATTGAATAAATCATTATACGGATAGAAATCATTTGGACACATATTATATGAATTGCTTTTGCACATGTCTCTATAAAATGATTGGTCCTCAAGTACCATACATAAATGCAACTAAGGCTTTAATAATTAATATGCGTCAAGCGAGTGCATTTTTCTCTTTTAATATTTGTATTAGCAATGTATGTTTTCCAACCAATGCCTTTGATATTGGGTTGGAATCTATACATATTTTGTCATCTTTGCAGGACATATATTCTTAACAACAATTATTTGATGGACTTTATTACAAAATCTTTGCCGACAAAAGTGTCCGAGCAACTGCTTCAGAAGATTGATATTCGACGCTTGAAAGATTTACATTAAATTGAGGAGAGCATTATGCGCACTGCACTCTTTTCCACTTTATCAAGTTTTTTTTTTTAAAATCCCACTGTGTTTTTCTTGATAAGATTTTTAATGAAGCAGTGTATAGAATATAATAAACGGTGAATATCTAAGGAAGAGTGTTGTAAATATTAATGGGCTTATGTCAATTCACATTTACCTCTATTGGGCTTTAGGGTTTGTGATGTATTAATCTACCCTATATATACAATCGACATGTAACTTTGATTATCACTGAATAATAGTTCTCTTTTCCTCCTCTCTTATTCTTATGTTCTTTATTATTGTTCTCTATATTTATAATAGTTTTTTCATTTTTTTATTTTTTTAAAATTTTCATTTTTTATAATTTTATTTATATTATAAAACTGTGAAATGAAAAGTGGGTAATAAAAAATATAAAGTTTAATCAATCAAAAGTATTAAACTGTCAAAAAGTACAGAAGAGAAACTGATAACAACTGTTTTATACTGTAAAGAGAGAGACAAAAAGGAATCTTTTGTACTCTTTTTGTACTTTTCTAGTGGACGAGGAGGGGTACCAATAAGGCTAAAGACCAATGTGACATAGTTTTTCTCATTCTCACCTTACACATCACAGGTACATCAGTTTTCCCTCTTCTCTTACTTCCCCTTACTCTCACTCACTTTTTGGTAGACATGGTCACCTTATGGTCATCATAACTCCCTTTTTTTGATTACTAACAAAATCAAAAATGTAATCATACAAATATAAAAAACGTAATCGTACAAAATTAAAAACATAAACGTACGGAATTAAAAATGCAAACGTACGAAATTAAAACATTACATAAACTTCGAATATTAAAAATAGTACATAAACTTCGAATATTAAAAACACAAATGTACGAAATTAAATCATTACATAAACTTCGAAATTAAAACTAAAAGTCCAAACCCCACTTCGCTTTGATCCCCGCCCTTATCTCGTCCATGACTCTGCGTGCTTCCCTAGTTGAGTGTTCATATGGCTGCATATAGAACATCAAGTCTCTTTGCCTTGCTTTATATTTCTGCACTTCCACCTCCTTTGATCGCCATATATGTAGCTCGTTCTTTCATCTTCAATTCCATGGCACGTTCGTTCTGCTGTGCCAACTCCGATATCATCATCCTAGCCAGTGATTCCTCATTCATAGTTGCCGACGATTCTGACGATCTCGCACCTTTCTTCTTCAAAACTTTTGTTGTGTCCCTGCCAATTAGTCGTTGAACTTTCTGGACCTCATCTTCCCCGTCGTCTCCAACATCATCATTCAAGTTAATACTAGCATACCCAGTCTCTGGGTTGAACGAACTAGACCAAGATGACTTGTATCTCTTGGAGCTTTTTTTCCTTTGCTAAAAAATTTTGAACTTCAGTATCATTCCATTTATGACTATCCTTTAACTCCTCCCAACAATAACGAAGTGTGAACTTTACTCCGTATTCAGCTTCATAGTTAAGAGTTGCCATATTGTAGTAATCTTCATCTCCGGCTCCACTCATTGGATTCATACGCTTGACGTTATTGAACACTCCACAAAACCGAGCCATGTTCGGGCGTGTAGAACCGTAGAGGGGGGGGGGGTGAATACGGTTTCTTAGGCTTTTTGGATGTTTAAAAACTTTTAAGCCTTAAGAGTCACCAAGTTGTTGTACAATAATCCAACAACCACAAACACAACCAAAGTAAATAAAGCTAGTAAAGAACACAACGATATATACTGGTTCGGGATGGGGGGTTTATACCATCCGTACGTCCAGTTGCGAATCCACGACACGATACTATTCAACTAGTATAATCCTTTCGGTGGACTACAAACCATTACAACTTCACTCCACCGATATTTCCTAATATCGATGCTCACAAAGAAGGAGTTACTCCTAACGGTATTCCGCCCTTGGAAACCACCCAAAAGAATCTTGCGATTCGACTTTACCTAAGGGTCACCAAGACCACAACCAAGACCTCCCACCGGAAGTATCAAACCCCAACTAGATCCCCAATGATCTAGTCTTGGTCACCAAGACACAAGACTTCCCTTACAAACAATTGAATGAATAAATGAATGTTTGTTCAACCAAGCCCTAACCTAACCTAGGGACTCGATTGTAGTAGAAAGGGTAAAGATAAGAAGACCCTCGACACAATCACAAGAGTGGATTAAGTTCTTGAGATTCTTCCCTTGCTAGGAGATTTGTTCTTTCAAATATGTTAGTGTGTTTAACTAAGAACNCATATATATATATATATATATATATATATATATATATATATATGTGTGTGTGTGTGTGTGATACCGGGTAAGTGATTACCCGGGTCGTGTCTCAACGAGGTGTGAATGTGCGATATCGTGTGAGATTTGGAGATTAAAATGCTTGTAATGATGATTGAGAGCTTATTTGGTTTGTTGAACAATTACAACTACGAGAAATTACAAATAACTAACGAGAATTAAATAAACGTAACTAAAATGCAAATTCAAATAAGGAATGCTAATTAAAACTTAAAAAAAACTACTTAAAATCCTACGGGAATGATGTTAGGAAACCAGGGAACCCTAAAACGTTTAAAAACTGAAAAACGTGTACGTTTAAATAAAATTTACGTAAAGAAACGAAATAAAAAGTGAGATTTGAGAAATAAAAGGCCTACGGCTATGAAAATTATATTTTTACAAACCTAATGACATAAGAAAATTGTAGGAAAAAGAAAAATATATATTTTTTTTACTTTTTAATTATTTATTATTAATTAAAAACTATATAAACTAAATTAAATGATTAAAATTAGAAAAACTTTTTAGAAAAATATGAAATTTTTACAGAAAATACTTATCCTAACAGAAGTACAAGAAAAATGTGAAAAGTGCAAAATGCTTAATAATAAGCAGTTAATAAGCTAAAAGACTAAAATAAGCTAAAGGAAGATACATTACTATAAATAAAAGAGGGTGCAAAGTTTAACTGAAAATCCCCCTAGGGGAGATGGTGCCCAGGTGTGGTTTGGGGTCTGGGTAAACCTGAAGGTCACAGGTTCGAATCCCTTAACCCACCTTTTTGCACAACATTTTTATTTTTAATTTTCTTGTTACCAAACTGTTTAATAACTAAAAATACCAACTTTTTATAAAAACAACTTTTCTAAAAGCCACCAATAAGCTCAGTAGAAGCTTATGGTCCCAACAGTTTGACAAAAAAAACTTAGAAAAAAGAACTTTTAACTATAAAAAAGCTATCTAATAAGCTCAAACAACTACACACTAAGTTAAATAAGCTAAAAGGCCATAGAAAGTACCCTAAATGAGCAATAATCAGCAGATAAGCACAAAGAAAAGCAAAAATGAATAGATATTAGCAAATCCAAATCCTACCAGCAAAACAGGTTTAAGGGCTAAGTACAGGCCCAAATAAGCTAGTTAAACAAGCCCCTTAATCCAATCTAAGCTCAAATCCTAATAGGCAGTACAACAGGCTCAGCAAAACACTAAAGATCAAATATAAGCCAAGTGAGCAGCTAGAAAGGAGCTTATGAAGGTGAGCTTATGGGACATACCAAAAGGTGCAGGGCAGTCACTGTGAACAACAAGCTTAAACATTGAATTAAGCACAAGCTCACACAAGCTTGTCAAAAGCTACCCATAAGCTAAAAAAACTATTCGAAGTCTGGAAACAAGCTAAATTTAACTAGGGGGAAACTAAATGAGCTAGAAGGGAAGGGAATAAGCATAGTAATTAACTTAAAAGCTAAAAAGGAGATTTCTTAAATCTAAAAGCTACCCAAAAGCTTCTATCAGGCTAAACTAAAGGGAAACTTAAGCTAAGGCAACTATGTGGAATCCTAATAAGCTAAAATATACAAGTACAAGGAGCAGAGATAAGTAAAAAGCATAAAAAGGAACACTTACCCATCCTAACTAAAGGTTACATCGGTCAAGGGGGTCACTTTGAGGGTTAAATAAGCTGCCTAGAAAAATTCATAAAAATAAAATAAAAATAATAGCATGAAGATAAGCTGACAAAGAAGATAAGTACAAATTTCTAGGCCTAATCATCAAATAACGAACAAATTGAAAATGCTCCAATGAGGACTTGTTGGGACAGTGTTTACTGAGCAGTATGCAGTTTGCGAAATGGGGCAAATGGAGAGATTGGCCTGTGAAAGTTAAAGGCCAAATAGAACTCACTTATATGAGCCTAAATGGGGCTAGTTTCAACCAAGAACTACACCTAATAAACCACTAAACTAAATCCTAACCTAGTGACTGTTGTAAAACAGTTAAGACTTAATTTTTTTTGAAAATAAGAGCAAATCCTAGAAAAACTATTTGAAACTGAAAATAATGGATTGAAAACTACTTAATACACTTAAATAAAGCTAACTGAAGTAAAAAATTTGGACAAAAACTAATGTAGTTTAAAGAAAAATACTATGCCAAACACCCCCATATAAGGTGTCTGATGTGATTTTTTTTTGAAACAGGCAGTCTTTTTTAAACTCAAGCTTGAAAGGTAATGACAAAATAAACTAAGTTCGAGCTAAAGATTCATAAATAAACTTCTAAAAATACTTCAATAAGCTGTGTAAATAAGCAGTTGAGATTGATTAAATTCTAAAGACAATGGTAAAAAAAACTTAAATTGCATTTATTACAAACAAAGGATACATAAGACTTAAGAATTAAAAGACTAGAAATTAAACTAAAACCTACTAAAAACTACTACCTACTGCCAAACTTGGCTACAATTTCTTCTATTTATACTAAAAGAAGTAGGGTTTCACTTTTGCTTCTTGTCCTTCTTTTTGTGTTTCTTTTGTGAGAGAAAAACTGAACTGGATCACTTGTGCTTTCTTTTGAGCAAATCCCAACCATCAATTCGACTTTGGAACGATCCTAGCCCTCAATTCAGTTTTGGCGCCCAAATGTTGTGGTGGATTGCCAGCGTGGCAATGGTATCTTGTGACTTCTTCTTGGAGGAGGAGATATAGGGAGAGGTGAAGGGGCTTTTGAGGGTGGAGGTGGAGTATAGCAGGAAAAGTCATGGAGGAGGTTTTTGGTATGGCGGGTAAAAGGGGGAAGGTTGAAGATGGGTTTGACTGGGGAGGTTTGACCCTAGAGTTATAAAATATGGGGTATTGGGTTTGTTTATGGAGATGGGCCACAGAACACATTTGGGCCTTTTGTTATAAGGGTGTGGACTGATTTTAATTTGGCAGGCCAATTTATGGATTTGGATTGGATTAGATAATGGACTTGGTACACATGAATAACTATGGGCTGACTTGGCCCATTAAGTGGGGTCGGGTCGGCCCATAAAATTTGGTTTCGGGTTCGGTTTTCCAATCTCTTTCCAAAACTGCATTCGGGAGTTGACTTTGACTCCGTGATAAAAATCCAAAATGCACAGCTGTTGTCGAGTCGATCCAAAAATGTCCGTTTTCGCTCTATTTTCAATCCTTTGTACCTTGAATACACAAAAACACACTCCAAGGATATTTGTAACATTATTTGGTCATTTCTGAGTGTTTTTGGTCGTTTTGGCTCGTAAAATGAAGTCAAAGATATGTGTAAAAAGACACATATCAAATCCCCCACACTAAGCAATTGCTAGTCCCTAGCAATCCAATCATATGAAGTAATGAAAGAACATCAAGTGTACCCCGTTTTGAAAATTTAATGGATTTGAAGTCTCTTTACCAGATAGCCATTACTTCTGGAGTAGCCAATGTTTCAGTATGATACTATGGTACATTGATAACCAAATGATTTTTAGCAAACCATCATGTTGGCATAAATATTACGATATTTAATCTAAACATCCTCTTCATGTTTTGATGATGACAAAGATGTAAGTTACAACACATAACGTAAAGTGTTTAAGTTACTTGTGATCACAAATCATCTATGCATTCATACGTCAACGTCTCTCGACATCTCAACATCTCGAGTATGCTTCAACAATCACTTAAGGTATGTATAAACAAATGTCTAATACATTTTAAGATCAAAGGGATTTTTATTTAAACATTACAAATTTTATAAAATGTTATAAACATTTTATATATTTTAGAAAAATACTTTTGGTAATTAAAGGGAAATGTTTTAATTAAAAGAAAATGTTATAAAATATTATAAACATATTATATATTTTTGAAAAACACTTTTGGTAATAAAAGAAAATGTTTAAATCATACTAAATATATGAATTCAAATTTTTAACCAAAATCAGTTAGTTTTTCACCAAATAAACTTTCCCCACTAAAAGACAGAAAATCTGGCCGTTACAGGAGGGCGGCCCCCTTAATTTTAAGGAGGCCGGCCATGAATTAAGGGGGCCGGCCACGCTACCCTATCAGAAATTTTCTCCTATAAATACCACCTCAAACCTAGTATTTTTCTCACCTTTTGCGCGAAAATTTTCAGATCTAAATCTCTCTAAACATCTTCTAAAACCCTTTGATAATAAGATTATTAATCTTTGTTTCAAGTGATTCAATCCCTCCTCATCCTTTCTCATCCAAAGTGCAAGAGAATAATCCTCCCTATCATAAAGCCAAAAATATATTAGAGTCTAGTTAGTGTTGATGTGAAGTTGTGAGTTATGTATGTATATGTAATAAGTAGATCAAGGTGATCTTACTTAGTAGTGAGTCAATGAGTGAGTAAGAAGTAGTGAGAAGAAGTAGTAGTGTGGAGAAGTCATTTAGTTGTGAAGATGTAGGTGTGTGAATAAGTAGCGGAGTATAGAAGAAGTTGTGGAGTAGTGAAGAAGTCGTGAAGTTGTGAAGCCGTGAAGAAGTCGTGAAGTTGTGAAGCCGTGAAGAAGTCGTGAAGTCATGTAGAAGTTGTGTAGTGATCGAAGTTGTGTCGTGAGATTGGTTCTAGCTACTATTAGAACCCGACATTTAGATTAGTGTCGTTAATTGGTGTAAGCAAAAGTTGTGTACGGTTTTCTCCGCCAAAAGGGAGCTTGTTGAGTAGTGAAGAAAACTCTCGAGTAGGTGACTCGGGGACTGGAGTAGGGCAAGGAAGGTGTCCTTGTAGCCGAACCACTATAAATCATCGTGTCCGGTTTGCATCTTCTTTCTCTTATCTCTTTACTTTTATTCTTGCATTTATCACTTTATATCTATGCTTGCATAAATGTGTTGGTTGTTGTTTATATTGTTTTCATGTTGAATGTGTGATAGATAAATGTTAATATTGTTATAGGATGAATAATTATATGATATGGTCTAATGGACTTAGATGCATTATTCACACTTCTCATGTTGAGTTTAACTTAATCGATAATTTGATACAAAACGTTTTAAGATTTTAAAAGGAAAACATATTCACACAAAGATCAACCAAAGCTCTATTCATAAAACTAAGTTTTGAAAACGAACTCAAAAGCACACATATATAATTGATCATATTGATTATATCTTGTTTTCATAATAAACTCTAATTAAAGGTTTTTAAACAAACATTTTATAAAATGAAAAAGAGGTAAAACTATTCACCCCCCCTCCCTTCTAGTTTTTCACAATTGGTATCAAGAGCCACGTTGCTCTAATTTTCAAAACAAATGGTTTTAAAAATTGAGTACGATCCATGTATCAAATTACCCATTAAGGAGGATTAAATATGAAAAGTGTTTTGTTGATTAACTTGTATTAGTTTTGATGTTATATACACTAATTATACTAGCTCGAAATAATATTGATATGTGCCTTTTTACACATATCTTTCCTTCCATTTTCCGAACCAGAACGACCAAAAACACCTGAAAACGACCAAATAATGTTACAAATATCTTTGGAGTATGTTTTTAAGCGTTTCAGGTGTAAAAGATTGAAAACAAACGAAAAACTAAGCAAAATTGCAAAATTATCAAAAACAGTCCCTGAAGTTTCAGAAAATGGCAAAAATGGTCCCTGGGTTTTCAAAAGTGGAAAATTATCATTCAAAACCCTTTTACTATTCTAACTTGGCAAAATAAACCCATTTTGGAAACTTTGGAATATTTACAATTCCAGTCCCTCAAAATCCAAAATTTACACATTTGGTCCCCGGGTGATTTTATTTTGGAAAATGAACAACAATGGTCCGTGTGAAATTAAAAGTTGTCAACAAAGGTCCTTGGGAGAAGTTTGGAAAATTGACAGCATGGGTCCCTCAAGTTTCAGCAATTTACAACAAAAGGTCCTTGGGCTTATATACTTGTAAACACCTAATGGACCTTATTTGTTATCTACCCAAACCCATAAACATAAACCCAGCCCAACCTACAAACCTGTAACCCAATAACATAAAACCCGGCCCATAAACAAAATAATACTCCCCCGTTTATCACTAACCCAGGTCAAACCCCACTTTGACCATCCTTTTCCCTCCCACCTTAAACACCATCACTGCCTTTAAACCAGGGAGGTTTGTCCTCCCTACATGCCTCCCTATCATTTTCTACCACCCTACCTTGATCCCTACAACACCCCCCAAGCAATAAATACCCACCTGCTACATGTAACTGCCCCAACTCTCCACATGGAAATTTCCCGCCAAAATCCAAATCAAGGGTTGAGATCATTGTATCCTAAACCAAAGGTCAAGATGTGATGGGAAAGCCTCAGAGGACTATTTGGAACCCTAATTGTCAATTATAAAAGAGGAAAAGAAAGAGAGACTTAGCTTATGTAGAGTGAGGTAGTGTAGTTTAGTATCGACATAGTGTAATTTTCCCTTTTCAATGTAATTTTTAGTTTAAGAATGATCTACTAAAACTTCTCAGTGTATTTTTAAGTAATTTTCAATATAAGTTTCCTTTTCCTTGTTCTAATTCAGTTTTGGCATACTTTAGTGAAATTGACAAATTTATTTAAAAGTATTAAAAAACTGTTGTTTGTTGTTTGTTTAGGCATATTTCAGTTCCATTATAAGTTTTTTAAAGCTTTCACAGAGTTTGAAACAGTTTAAGTCAAGAAAAAGAAAACTACCAAAAATTCAAAGAAAAATAGTAGAAAATAAAAAATCAGTGAGAAGAAGGAAGGTTGCTGCAGGGCAAGGTTGATTTGTGATGGTCCTGGTTTAGAAACCTCAAGGGAGGCATTAGGTTATGGTTTGGTTCCTTGGTTTCTTGATTCTCAATTGGCATCCTTTTGTAAGCATTTTATCTAATTTTGTTAAGTAGTGTAGCTCAGCTTATAATCTGTTTATTTATGTATTTCTTGGCTTATTTTGTATTTGTTAGTCATGTTATAGCTTAACATATCATGCTTGTTTATTTGGATCCATAGTTGTTTAATATTTTCATTTTCACTATCATTTTTAGCTAACATAGCTGTTTGCAATTTGCTCACTTAGACTGCTTATCTAGGGTTGAATTAAGTTTCTTTAAGTGATTTTGGTCTTAAGTTAACCCCTGTGTTCAAGAATCTTGCTCACATCAGTTAGTTGTAGTGTAAAAATCATTTCAGTGAAAACTTAAGGGGTGTTTGGTAAATAACAGTTAAGAGTGGTGTGGTAGGTTTCTTAGAATAAATTTGGTTTTAATAGGTTGCATTAGGTTTGTCTAAGTGGTTTAAGTCATAAAAACAAGGCTCCTTTTGATAAAAAGTCAAAATCTCTCTTAAGCCTCCAATTTCACTTCACTGTCAAAAATTTGGTTTGCATAAGCTCTCATATAGGATCGTATAAGTTTCATCAGTTTAATTCAGGTTCATCATAGCTTAAAACATCATTTTGAGTCCATAGAATCAGATCAAAGTTCAAAAAAATCAATCTTAGCTCAAAAATCAAAAGACAAAATTTTCAAAAAAAGGTTTTTGAATAAACTTTGGAATTTCATGTAGGGTTTAATATTGAGTTTCATGATTTGTGCTTTTGGATATTAGATATTTGGTTGCTTGTCTTGCTAGTAGTATTTTTTATAATTTTTGGTTAGCTTGTTTAACTGCTTAATTTGTGCTTAACTTTTAGCACTTTTTCAAAGACTTGCCCTGTGCACAGCTTTGCACCCAACTTCACAAGCTTCCATAGAGCTTATCCCCACAACCTCCCCCTTGGTTCTTTGGACTTACAAGCTGGCCAACTTTCTAGTGGTACCAAGCTTTTGAGCTTAAACACCCTTGTGGGCCCCCTAGACAGCTGCAAAGTTTGTCCCATTTTCTGTGCGCAAACAAGATTTCAAGTGCTTATTTTTGTGCTTATTTGCTTATTAGTGGTACTCTCTTGTTTTTTCTTGCTTATTTCAGTCCACTTAGCTAGTTTACACCATAATCCACCTCTGTGGATCCCACAGAAGCTGATTTCTAGCTTAAGTCAACAAAAGTCAACTGTGAGAGCTTTTTGTGTCCATTTTGCTTATTTTTAAGATTGGGAAATTTTTTTTTCCCAAAAGTTCTTAGTTTTTAAGTATAAAATAGTTTTCCAAAAGAAAAATCAGAAAAATCCAATTTAAATTTAAGTGATAGTTTCTATTTAATATTATTTATCTTTTTAATTTTCCTTTTTAGCTTTTTATTAAGTAATTTGCATTTTTATATTTTTCTTAATTTT
>LBNU01013630.1:83806-180424 GCA_014162995.1 Artemisia annua
TATATATATATATATATATATATATATATATATATATATATATATATATATATATATATATATATATATATATATATATATATATATATATATGGATGTGTATACAATAAATAAGAAATCACGAGAACGAAATAATAACGTTAACGATAGATATTAGACTAATAATTTGGTGTAATATCGTCGGAAACTTTATTATATTTTTATCGTATAAATGAAACGATCAAGTTGGAAAAGGAATTGTTTTACGAATTACAACGAGTGTTTGGAAATAAAACGAGACCTTGCGATTTATAAAATATTGAGGGCACTTGAATCTAAGTTCGACCATTTTATCTCTTGTTGATTATTGGTGCTAGTCACGGATATGTGACGTCAATACACCCAATCTATATAACTATTTAACTTGTTTAGTCGACGGATTAAATGAGACTTATTTAGTTATATCGAAGGAGTTATTAACGGATATTATATCCTACGACGCCTTAGGTCGTGGTAGGAGTTTGGGAATGATAAGTTAATAAGTACTTTTGCGAAGTTATCGAGTTGACGAATTCGATAGATTTCGGGAACTTATTTATATCGCTTATTAAACTCAAAGAACTCACCATGTAGAACTCTATGTGTTATGTGATTTAGGTTTTGGGTGTAATCTTGGAAGAATATATTAGGTAAATAAATTATGGAGGGTTATCAAGTCGACGGATTTGATAAACTTCGATGATTTATTTAAGTGATATATTGGACTAATATTAGACCCGTAGGTTGCTACTATTATATCTTTTGGTTGTGATTTCTTGGTTGAGTTGTGTCGACCCTCCACCCGCATGGATACCAAACACCAAACTAATATGAGAATAACGAGAGAAATGGATTTTTGGAAAGTAAAAAGGAATACGTTCGGGATTGGGAATATTTAACTTTTGAGGAAATAATCCTAAAGCGAGTTTATATTGTTAGGAAGTACCGAGTCCGTAGTTGCTGTCTTTTGAGTTGTGATACGTCTTACTACTACCGACTTCTTTGTGCTGATATCTGGACTTGAGGTGAGTCATAGCCCCACTTTTTCTCTTGAACTTTGTTTTCAATACTTGGGGTGAGAAACGTGCAAAACTGTTTTATGTGGACTATTATCGCTTTTATTATCTCTAAACTTGGTATGCTTATGGAACTAGGATATTGCATCTACCTTAGTCACATAGTGGACCATCGCGTGTGGACTAGCTTTGGTTAGATGAATGACATCAACCCTAGTCACATAGTGAACTACCGCATATGGAGTTGATAAGGTTAAATGAAATAGCCATAGTGTGATCACCTATAGGACTTAATATATGTTTATTGGTTATTTGTGATATGCGGATTTGGTTTGTGAGGATTGGATACCTATAGGCCCTATGAGTTTTAGGGTGCCCCTATAGGGCTTTGATGCACGGAAATTACCCGAAAGTCTAGTCTAGCTAGCAAGCGTTTTGCGTATATGTCCACTTGATTTGATTATGAATATAAACCTATGATCTCACCAGCGAAAGCTGACTTTTAGCACGTTTTCTCAGGTAATTAAGTGATGATTTGGATGCTTGGATTGGAGGCTTGGCTTGACAATATGGTTTATGGATCTATTTTTCTAAAAACTCTGATATGTATTGTGGACCTACTTTTATTTCTTTTGGGCCTTACTTTGGGGGATTTGGGATGAATGTAAACTTTAAAACCCCGTTTGGACGTGTTTTTAGGGAATGGATCCACTAAGAAGAGAAAATAAAATAAGAAGAATGAGAAATGTTTGTAGCCACACATTTCAAATGAAGAAGGAGAATTTCATGGGAGATGCATCTTATTTTGTAGGTGCATCTGAAATATGCGGCTGTGGTTATTTCACATTCTTCTCATTCTACTTTTATTTCTCATTTGATCCTTACTCCGTGTTTTTATTCATGTTTACTTTATCTCGTTCTTTTATGACTTGTGTTGGATACCAATCCCCGTAACACCTCAAAAGCTTGTTGAGTCTTCCGCTATACCAAATATTGGGGGTGTTACATTGTTGTACCCAAGAACTAAAGGGGAGTGGTTGTACCCTTGTAAAAGAACTCGACATCTAGCTTAGTGTCGGTAAACTTGTAAGCGACGTGTAAGGTTTTCTCCGCCGGTGAAAGAAGCTTGTTGACTAGTGAAAGAAACTCTCGAGTTGGATACTTGGGGCGTGGACGTAGGGCAAGGAAAATAGAGTTCCTTGTAGCCGAACCACGATAAACAATCGTGTCATGGTTTGATCGTTTCTTTCTTTACACTTGCATATTACATATCGTCTTTGTGTTCATATCTTTGATTAAACGAAAAGTTTCAAAAGATAATTAGATTAAAAACCGGTAAACTATTCAACCCCCCCTTCTAGTTTTCCATAATTGGCATCAAGAGCTACATTACTCAAGCTTTTAAAATATATTGTGTTTTAAAACTTGAAACGATCCATGGATTTTGAAAATTACAAAGAAGGGCAATCTATGCAAAGACCACCACTTTTTGAAGCAAATAGTTTTATCTATTGGAAAAACCGATTTGAAACTTACGTGAAATCTAAAGATATAGATTTATGGTTTATAATTGTTGATGTTGATAATATAGTTACAAACACTAAAGATGAAGATCAAAAGAAATTGATTGCTAAGAATAATGAAGCTAAAATGATGTTATATAATGCTTTGCCTAAGAAAGAATATGAATGAGTCTTTATGTGTAAAACCGCTAAAGAAATTTGGCAATAATTAATAGTCACCCATCAAGGAAACTCACAAGTTAAGGACAACAAAATTGATCTTCTCATTCAACAATATGAACAATTTGTTATTCCCGAAGATGAAAGTATTGATAGTGCATTTGCTAGGTTTAACACTATTATTACTTCACTTAAAGCACTTGATGAATCTTTTTGTAGCAAGAATTTTGTCAGGAAATTCCTTAGAGCACTCCATCCGAAGTGGAGAGCAAAAGTGACGACAATTGAAGAATCCAAGGATCTTTCAAGCATGTCACTTGATGAGCTAATTGGAAACCTCAAAGTTCATGAAATGGTAATGGAAAAAGATTTGGAAATAGTTAAAGGCAAGAAGGAAAAAGTCAAGTCTATTGCCTTGAAAGCTAGAGTCCAATCAAGTGATGATGAAGAATCTAGTTCCGATAGTGATGATGAAGAATATGCCATGGCCGTTAGAGACTTCAAGAAGTTCTTTCGTAGACGAGGGAAATTTGTAAGGCAACCTAAAGATGACAAGAAAACCTTCCGAAAAGATCATGATGATAAGAAATGAAGAGTTGAAAGGAAATGCTATAGGTGTGGAGACACAACTCATCTAATAGGAGAATGCCCAAAACCGCCCAAAGGCAAATCACAACAAGCTTTTGTAAGTGGCACTTGGAGTGACTATGAAGAAGATGACGATGAGCCAAAAAATGATGATGTTGCTCTCATGGCTCATGACTCAAATGAGGTGTGCCTTAAAGTATGTTTGGAACCGGATGAATGGATTAAAGATAGCGGTTGTTCAAGGCACATGACGGGTAACAAAAGCCTCTTCTCAACATGTCACAAATGTGATGGAGGTAATGTTACGTTTGGTAGTAAAGCTAAGAGCAAAATCATCGGAAAAGGTACAATCTCTCATGACTCCCTTTTTATAGATGATGTAGCTCATGTTGATAACTTAGGTTTTAATCTTCTTAGTATTAGTCAACTTTGCCGTAATAAGTATAATGTCCTTTTTAGTAAAAATGGAAGTAAGATACTTAATGGCATAACCATAGCCAAAGGTGTTCTTAAGAACAACGTATATGTCATGAAAATGGATCAAACATCTAAAGACAAACTTTGTCTTACTTCATTAGATGAATCCTCAACTTTATGGCATAGACGTTTAGGACACGCTAATATGAGACTAATTCAAAACCTTTCCTCCAAAGACTTAGTTCGAAACCTACCTAAGTTGAAATACGACCAACGCTTTTGTGATGCTTGAAAAGTCGGTAAACAAGTCCATAATAGCCATAAGGCTAAAAACATGGTTTCTATATCTAGGTGTCTAGAACTTTTGCATATGGATTTATTTGGTCCATCCGCTATACAAAGTTATGGAGGCAACTTCTACACTTTGGTTATAGTAGATGATTATTCAAGGTTTACTTGGACAAGATTTTTGAAAAGTAAAAATGAAGCTTTTGAAAAATTTGAGATTCTAAGTAAGAAAATTCAAAATCAAGTAGGGTCTAATATTGTGTCTATTAGAACGGATCACGGTCGTGAATTTGATAATGAATTTCAATTTGGAAACTTTTGTGACAAAAATGGTATTACTCATAACTTTTCGGCTCCACGTACTCCTCAATCTAATGGTGTAGTAGAACGTAAAAACCGGACTTTGCAAGAGATGAGTAGAACAATGCTTAACGAACAAAACATTCCACAAAAGTTTTGGTGTAACGCCGTTGACACATCAACGTACATTCTAAATCGAGTCTTAATTAGACCATTTTTAAACAAAACCCCTTATGAACTATATAAAGGTAAAAAGCCTACATTAGGATACTTTAGAGTGTTTGGAAGTAAATGCTTTATTCTTAACACCAAGGATTATCTCACCAAATTTGACCCAAAGTCTTATGAAGGTGTATTTCTTGGATATTCACAAAATAGTAAGGCTTACATTGTTTTAAACAAAGAAACCTTAAGAGTCGAGGAATCGTTGAACGTAACATTCGACTAGAGTCCACCTCCCTCTAAGACATCACCTTTGGTAGATGATGACTTAGTTGAAAGTCAAGCTATGAAAAATCAAGTCACCATAGAAGATGACAAGGAAGAAGAACCACTAAACAAAGAAATTGTTAATGTTAAAGAATCCAAAAGTCATCCATTAGATAATGTCATAGGTAAAATTAACGAGAGAACGTTAAGGTCTAAAGCCCAAAATGAAAGTAACTACTTTTGTTTCGTGTCAACCATTGAACCCAAAACCATAAACGAAGCCATTAAAGATGAGTCATGGGTAATAGCAATGCAAGAAGAGTTAAACCAATTTGTTAGAAATGATGTGTGGACATTAGTTCCTCAACCTAAGAGTCAAACTATAATTGGTACAAAATGGGTTTTTCGAAATAAAATGGATGAAAATGGTGTCGTGTCTAGAAACAAAGCTAGGCTAGTGGCACAAGGATATAACCAACAAGAAGGCATTGACTACGATGAAAATTTTGCTCCGGTAGCTAGGCTCGAGTCAATTAGAATCTTACTTGCATATGCATGTGCACACAACTTTAAACTTTTTCAAATGGACGTTAAAAGTGCATTCTTAAACGGTTTCATAAATGAAGAAGTATATGTTGCTCAACCACCGGGCTTCATTGATTTTTAAAAACCTAATCATGTCTATAAACTTAAAAAAGCTTTATACGGACTTAAGCAAGCTCCAAAAGCATGGTATGATCGACTCAAAACCTTCCTAGTTGACCACAGGTATATCATGGGCTTAGTTGATAATACTCTCTTCACTAAGAAGAAAGATTCACATATTATCATAGTCCAAATTTATGTTGATGAAATTATATTCGGATCAACTTGTCAAGAATTATGCGACGATTTCTCAAAAAATCATGCATGACGAGTTTGAAATGAGTATGATGGGACAACTCAACTTTTTCCTAGGACTCCAAATCAAACAACTAGAAGATGGTATCTTCTTTAACCAATCTAAGTATATTAGGGACATGCTTAGGAAATTTGGATTAGAAGATTCTAAACCAATCAAAACACCCATGTCCACGGAAACTAAACTTATCAAGGATGAGGAAAGTGAATCCATAGATAACACTAAATATAGGGGTATGATTGGAAGTCTACTTTAACTAACGGCTAGTAGACCCGACATTATGTTTAGTGTTTGTCTATGTGCTCGTTTTCAAGAAGATCCTAAAGTAATTCATCTTGAAGCCGTTAAAAGGATCTTTAGATACATTAAGGGCACTACACACTTAGGATTATGGTATCCCAAAGAAACGGGAATGGACACCATAGTGTATGCCGACTCGGATAATGCCGGTGACTATGTTGATAGAAAAAGCACAAGTGGTACTTGTACTTTTGTTGGACATTGTCTTACCTCATGGTTCTCTAAGAAGCAAACGACTCTCGCTATCTCAACAACGGAAGCCGAATACGTTTCGGCCGGAAAGGCATGTCAACAAACTCGTTGGATGAAGCAAGCTCTTGTCGACTACGGAATTCAACTAAACGACATCTCCATTATTTGCGACAACAAAGGAGCCATAGATCTTAGTAAAAATCCCGTCCAACATTCCCGAACCAAACATATCGAAATTCGTCATCACTTTCTTCGTGACAACATCCAAAAAGGAAACATCTCAATCGAGAAAGTTTCTTCCGAAGACAACATAGCCGACATTATCACAAAACCTCTCAAACGAGAACCCTTTAACCTTCTTAGGTTAGGCTTAGGACTCATGGAACCCACATTTTAGTTCTAAACATTAGACAAAAATCACAAAAACCAAAACAAATAAATAAAAAAAAATTTCTCAGCAGAGTCGGCGGAACCCTGCGACCCAACGGGCGGAACCCCCTTTTTGGTTCCGCCGTATCCGCCGACCTGCAGAACTTTTTATTTGTTTATATTAAACCAAAGACCCCTTTCCACCCATCATTTCCAAACTGCCACTATTCACTCATCCTCACCCACGAATTTTTGATCCTGAAACCATCCTCATTGCTCTCTAATCATCATTGTAAGTATCCTAAACATAATTACACTCCTGATCTGAGTCTAGGAATTCTATTTTTGCATAAAATCAAAAACTTGGGGTTATGCATTAACTTGAGAAATTAATGTAGAAACTTCGGTGTTAAACAAAACTAATCATGTTTCCCATAGTCAGGAATTGCATTCTTATAAACATTTAACATGTTTACTAAAACACCCCATGTCAAATTCTTGCAAAAATTTTCTCACAAATAGGACAAATATTTTTTCGTCTCACATTGTGAATACAAAATCAAAATGTTATGTTTAAAACTTCACTTGCATAATGTCTCTTGAATGCTAAAGGGAATGCATAACCAATATGTATTTTCGGGTACATTCAAACGAAGCTACATTGAACTAGGAGCGTTTGGGTTATCTTTTTTTTTATAACAAAATTTGCACTATAAAAATGTTTTGAGCATCAAAATGATTCAAGATAACCGCACCTCCACATGGTTTTCATATAGGCACACACTAGAAAATCTACATTGCAATGGTCGTTAACATAGACTAAAATGTGATATTTTATTTTTTCTAGGAATCATCATGCCTCCCGTGACTCATTACGATCACAAAGACACCACTAAGTACCTTACAAAACATCACAAAACCAAAGGCCTTACCGATCTAGGAATTCTATTTTTGCACAAAATCAAAAACTTGGGGTTATGCATTAACTTGAGAAATTTATGTAGAAACTTAGGTGTTAAACAAAACTAATCATGTTTCCCATAGTTAGGAATTGCATTCTTATAAACTATCAACATGTTTACTAAAACACCCCATGTCAAATTCTTGCAAGAATTTCTCACAAATAGGAAAAATATTTTTTCGTCTCACATTGTGAATACAAAATCAAAACGTTATATTTAAAACATCACTTGCATAATGTCTCTTGAATGCTAAAGGGAATACATAACCAATATGTATTTTCGGGTAGATTCAAACGAAGCTACATTGAACTAGGAGCATTTGGGTTATCTTTTGTTTTATAACAAAACTTGCACTATAAAAACGTTTTGAGCATCTAAATGAGTCAAGATAACCGCACCTCCACATGGTTTTCATATAGGCACACACTAGAAAATCTACATTGCAATAGTCGTTAACATAGACTAAAATGTGATATTTTATTTTTCTAGGAATCATCATGCCTCCCGTGACTCATTACGATCACAAAGACACCATTAAGTACCTTCCAAAACACCACAAAACCAAAGGCCTTACCGAAAACCAAATCAACATCTTCAAAGCACTAGAAAAGAGATATGTCCATGAGGGTAGAACCATCGACCCATCCTTCCTAGCCGGAACAAACCTACCCGCCGAACTTGCGGCCATTAACTTTGATTGTCTCTTAGAGATAAACGAGCCTATTTGTCCTAGGTTCATTCTAGAGTTCTATGCTTCCGTCAACCTTTCCTCCGATGATTATGGACGTATGTCTATAAATTTCTCGGCTAGTGGCCATCCTTACTCCTTCACCCTAGATGAGTTTGCTCAAATCCTAGGAGTCCCAAACCGTGGTACTTGCATCTACACCGACAAGCATACCCTCTCAACTCTTGACACGCTCATTGACCGCATTCATCCCTATGATACACCTCTTTTGTCAAAAGATGTACTTCGTGACCACCTCTTCATTAGGACCACCACCACTAGGAGAACCCGTTCGGGAAATGAGGTTAACAAGGATCCATATGGAATGGAACTCAATGAACTCAAGCCCCAATTCGAGAAATGGGAGGAAGTCCTTAGAGCCAATGTCATTAGCACCCTAGGAAACCGGGATCATATCAATGTTTGCCTTTGCTACATGCTCTACTCCTTGTCCGTTAGGCAACCCTTCAACCTTGCCTACTACATGGCCAAGAGAATGGCTGACATTCCCTTGCAAGGCACAACGGCTATGCCCTATGGAATGCTCTTGACCCGTCTCTTTAGGTTCATCTCCCCCATTCCTCCAACTCCTAGAGGTCTTCGCTTAGACTACTCTCTCATTCCACACACATTTGTCCCACTTAGTGATAAGAGAGTCTACAAAACCCAAGGCAAACGCCCTCATCCTCCTACGTCATCATCATCATCTTCAATGAGTGAAGATGAGACTTTGCCCAACTCTAGGCTTCCACCTCTAGAAAACCTTTCACAACTTCCAACTATTCCTAATGAGTCGGCGGAGTTCAAGCAAACGAAGGGGATGTTCAAGAACATCGGGAGGTTCCTTGGCAAGCTCAAGAAGAAGATTGATCATCAATGAGAGCGGGTGTGTAGGAGTGTTTGGCACTAGGTGCTATTTGAACAATTTGGTCATTTGAACAATGTGTGTTATGTTTTTATGTGTTGGTAGGATATTTGGTACAATTTGGAACATGTATGAACTAACTTTGATGCAGGATGACAACATTTGGCATGTTGTCAAATTTTCAAGTATATGAAAATTTCACTAAGTATAGTGAAATTCGCTAGCCCCCGGTCAAAGTCCAACCGTATGCGTGTTTACATGTCCAATTTATGCATTTCCTAACCAGATATGAATTATATTTTCACTTTTAAGAGTTTTCGGAAAATTTGAAAATCGTCTTGCGGGTCAAAATAGTGGGCTGCCATTATTTTAGGGTCTGGCGGAACTGGCGGCACCCTCAGAAGGGTTCCGCCAGTGTAAATTTCTGGGCAACCCAGAAATGGCCCAATGGATTCTGCGGAAGCCATCGAGGGTTCCGCCCGTGTAGTCCGAAGGTTCCGCCAGAGAACCTGGAAATTTTTTTTTATTCGTTTTCAAAATTTTAGAAATCCAAACTTCCTCAAATCAACCTTATATGTTAGAAACTCATTCCCTATTAGTTTATAACATCATTAGGAGTATTCTAAGATTCTAAAACCAATAGGAATCCCTTTCCCGCCAAAAACCAAATTAAATCATAACCACCTCAAGGAACCCTCACACATAAAGGAAGAAACCTTCCCAAAGGATCCTTCCAATCCGTGAAACATATTCACCCAACCATTTTGACAAGACCACTAAGCATTTAGTGCAAATCTTTGTCTTCTTACTCCATCAACTCCATTGGATTGACTTCCAATTGATCTGACAACCTTCATTACTCACCCAAATCATTAGAAACCTCAAAATTTCTATGGCCAAACATCAAATCCAAACACTCTCTCCAACATCTCTTCCACCCTATAAATTTAACCACCTTAGAACACCTCAAATCACACCATCACCATCAAAATCACTTCTCTTAAGACTATAAACCACAACCTTGACAATGACGAAGTCAACAATTACCTCTCAACCACCTCGACCCATTCGGAGAACGGCACGAATTAGTGTCAAACCAATTTGGTCACACCAAACCATCAACCTAAGCTCCTCATCTTCGGATGAATTCTCTTCGCCCATCAAAAGTGAACAATTTTTAAACCTTGCATCCCCAACTCCATCACCCAAGGGAGCAAATGAGCTCACTACTCCACCACCAACAAAATCACCCATTGACCCAACTCCACCAAGTGCACCAATCCAAACATCCAAAACTACATCACCATCAACACTACCTCAACTTGAACCAATGGAGTTATTTGGGTCTCCTCCAACATCACCACATCCATTTGTCCAAGATCTTAATGATCTTCCACCTAGATCAAAAAATCCACCACCCTTGACAAAAGAAAAACCAAGCCCATTGTTTAACCACAATGAGCCTTTTGATCAAATTCCACCACCACAACAAGCTTTCCACCAACCTAAACCATTGTTGTTTCACCCTATTTTCAAAGACATCCATGGCCCTCTATATGGAGAACCAAACTTTGAAAATCATGATCACCCAAGTCCACCACATTCACAACCCCAATTCTTTGAGTCTTTTCTTCCTTCTTATGAGGAAATTCAAAGAATGGTCAAAAACAACCTTCATCAAGCAATGGACTTGCAAACCACATTGCTTGAATCCATTTCAAACCCATCCTTCAACCAAGAAACCAAAACCAACCTACCTCCACTACCATCATCCAATGACCCATTTCTAACCACTCATCACCATGCTTGCTCACAATGTGAGCAAATGGTTAAAATAGGTGAAAGCATCGAGATGTTGCTTCACCATTTTCAAGATGAGACCTGCTTCTCTATACAACACATCCTAGAACGTTTGGATGCTCTTTCCCATCCAAACCAATCCTAGAGCCCTTTTGGAGGCCTTTTGCCCCATTTTAGGAAGTGTTTGAAGTCCCCTACTTATAGAAGTAGGATTTTATTTTTCTTTTATTTCTTGGTTATTTTTAACTTTATCTTTAGTTTTTTTTAAGAAGTAGGGGTGTATTTTCATTTCTTGTCTATTGACTTTTTAAAAGTCAAAATTTTACTTAGAATGATATCTTCTACTATCTTATTTTCATTATTGGTTGATCATATATGAGTTGTGATTATGGTTGATTATATTCTCATAATATGTGGTGAGTACATGCTTGATTATGTATCATTATCACCAACTAACCATTTTTTTGTAGGTTCAAAATCCATATTTCCCAACTTGGCACTCCTTTTAGGGGGAGTATCGACCAAGGGGGAGTAAGTGCATAGTTCCGCTACGCTACTCTTCTTTTTGTTTCGACAAAAAGGGGGAGAAAGTTATCTAAACTTAGTAACTTAAAATGATTTTCATCAATTAAGTAAAACAAGTTTGATATAACATTTTTTTTAAGTCTTAACACTAAAATTTGTGAGTTACTTAAAAACAAAGTTTATGTTTTGTCATCAACAAAAAGGGGGAGATTGTTAATACAAATATCGCCTAAAAACGTTATTTATATTTTACGATCTTTGCTAAGTTTTGTTAATGACAAAGTATAAACTTTAGTTTTTAGTAAAACATGATTTTAGTTTAAAGTCTTGCATAACTAAACATTTGCTACATTTACATTTCATATAAAACACAACATTTTTATATTTCTTAAAATAGAAATGTCACATCCCATTTATGGTAAGTTTTGTCAACATACATTTAAGGAAAGGTTGTGTGTTTGACTCACCATAGGTTTCTTACACAAGTTTTGTGTGTTTGACTCTCCATAGTTTTCTTACACAAAGTTTTGTGTTTGACTAATATTTAGTTGATGTGACTTTGGTTGGTTTGGTAAGTTATTGCAAAACACACTGTCAGACCTGGCGGAACCCTCGTGGTACACGGGCGGAACCCTTCTGAGGGTTCCGCCGTATCCGCCAGACCTGCTGGATGTTTTGCTATAAATACCAAGCCATTTGTTAGAATTTTCTTATTATCACTTCTCATTATACTTTGCACATACACATTCATATCTTTCATCTAACCCTTTAACATCTCATTGTTGTGAAGATTCTTTTGTAGCAAAGAAGTTCACAAGTGCATATTAAGTTACAAGTATTCAACACAACGTTGCAAGACTTGTTAGCTTAGCATCGTGTAGACTTTGTATAGTTTACACTTCATTTGATTGTGTGTTTTCAGTTGTGATCGGTTAGTATTTTAGGCCTTAAAATACATAGTGTGACGGGAGTTGTTGTACCCTTGTAAAAGAACTAAACGGGAGTGGTTGTACCCTTGTAAAAGAACTCGACATCTAGCTTAGTGTCGGTAAACTTGTAAGCGACATGTAAGGTTTTTTCCGCCGGTGAAAGGAGCTTGTTGACTAGTGAAAGAAACTCTCGAGTTGGATACTCGGGGCGTGGACGTAGGGCAAGGAAAATAGAGTTCCTTGTAGCCGAACCACGATAAACAATCGTGTCATGATTTGATCGTTTCTTTCTTTACACTTGCATATTACATATCGTCTTTGTGTTCATATCTTTGATTAAACAAAAAGTTTCAAAAGATAATTAGATTAAAAACCGGTAAACTATTCAACGCCCCCTTCTAGTTTTCCACAGGTATAATGGCGGAAAATTTGCTTGATTACATTAAATCTGCTAAGAATTGTAATAAGTTCTCGATGAATATAGGCAATGCTAGAGTTTATGATGTCGGAAAAGGTATATGTGCATGTTCCATATTCATTATTTTTTATGATGAATCAATTATTTTATTAATGTATTTAATTTACTAATTAACATGCATGCTTTGCAGGTCCGCCTATGATATATATTAACCATCAGATTGGGAGCACGTTTGAAATTTTCGAATGAAGAAACAGAGCTTATAACTATGAATGTAGCTGGGATAAACATCTTATTTTATAATAAGGAATAAAAACTTTATAATTGTTCTATGTTTTTTGTTTTATGTTATTTGCACAACTATGAATTGTATGTTTTCATATGAAATAATTATATCTTCTTTCATTGCTTTTAATTTGTAATTTCAATGTTTTAACTTTTTGTATTTGTTTATATATAAAGTAACCACAAATGTGAATACTGTTTTTTAAAATATTGGCACATTAACATCATTATTTCTAAATTGCTTAATTTTAAACCTTAAAGTTAACCATTTTACATATCTAATCCTTAAACTTTGATAGTTATATTTATAACCCAAAAGTATACTAAATTGGCGTAATTAACTCAAAACTACTATAATTGACATTTTAAACCTGAAATATATATAAAGAGTTCAACAAAAGATATGTTGATATAATTTAATAAGATATACATGTCTTAAAAAATACGTGTATCCTAAATTATAATTCATATTAATTTTAGACCTATAGAATTTGTTATAGGATAACTTTAAATTTTGAAAGATATAATTAAAAGCATAAACATCCTTTAAGATTAACAATTTATATTTTATTTCATTTTTTAATGATGTTCCTTTTAAGACACAAATACAAAGTTACTAAGACTATAAAGGAGATTTAACCAAACATAATTACTCATGTGACAAAACACACATTTTCAAAGTTGCATGTATTGATAATATAACTAAAATTATTATGAAAGAAGAAACTAAATGCATGTATTGATAATATGAATGAAATGATGAGAAAGGAAGAAATAAAAAAAGCTTATTAGTTTATAAATTCAAGTAAAAGTCAATAAAAAAAATTCCTTAAACTAATTTGATGTTTAACATTTTCAATAAACAATTCGGTTGACTCGTAATCATTTTAAATTTTTAAAAGATTTGAAGATATATAAATTTGGTTGCTATTATATAGTAGAGGATATATATGGTATACCGAAATTTGTTACAATTAGATTGATTGTATTATCTATTATGTTTGAAACTATTTTTGATTTATTACTTTGCATCCTGTTTATATGTTATGTTTGGAAGCAAATTAACTTTCCAATTCAATCAAAATGTTTGTATTTTATAAATCTTTTTAAAAATTTAAGAATATATCTTGACAAGAAAAAAACACGTAAAGGATACATATGAAAGAGTTTATGCATGTCAACTACATTTTGGAAACGTTGCATCTTTTAATACCATGCAGTGGACATTAAAGATGTAAAGGGTATATGTGTGACAACCGTGATTTTTGCAGGTTAGTTTGACTAATAGTCTCTAGTTGTTTAACTTTGTTTGGTGTGGAGTAGGTATTTTATGTGATATATGTATGAGATATGTATGGTATAGTTATGATTGGTAGGAGTATGATACTAAATCCCTTTGCGTGTGAGGTAAATGAAATGATTTGAGTAGTATGAGTTTGATAAATTCATTTTGAGCACCTTTGTGGTGTGGAAATGAATTATGTAGTTTTGGTGTTTTGCGGTTTTGTGTAACGAGACTTCGTTCAAGTGTTTGAGCATGAGTAAGTTACGAGGAGATTATTTTTATGGGTTGTGTTTATAAAAAGAGTGAAAATCTATTTTTGGAAACTTTATTTTTGAAAATGATGATTTTCCAGTTAGTCGTAAATTTAAAGGTTTATCGCGAAAGACGTTAGGTTTCGTTACGGGAGTACATAAAATATGAAAGTTATGAGGTTTTGAGTGTAATAAATAAATTTGATAAAAAAAAATTGAGTGTGTGGGTGTGTGGGTCGACCGGCCAAGGAGAAAGGGGAGGGGGAAGAGACCCAATTGTAACCCAATTGTAATTCTAAGTTAGGTAATTATCCACCAATAATTATAAATACAAAATTGAGACTCCCAAGTCTATTTTTCTGCAATTTAGTCGACCACAAGGAGAGGAGGAAGAGAAAAAAAATTAGAGTTTTGCTCTTGAAGCCAAAAATCAAGTGTAAGGTATATTTTCGACACTAGTTTTCAATCAATTGATGCTTTAATGATGTAATTCGTGTAATATAAATTATGATGGAATTAGGGTTTATAAGTTTATGTGATTTTCTGATATAAAAAATATTAGAGTCATTAATTGATAATGGTATGAGGTTTGGTGAAGCGATTAGAGCCTAAAACATGTTAGTTTGCGAGTTAGGGTTTGGACAGAAAGTTAGGGCTGTAAAGATACGAAGTTATTTAATAGATGGTAATGAGTTAGATCACGAATTTTAACTCTAAATTGTAGTTCAATGAAAGAGCTTTTCAAAAAGTCCGAAAACGATTGATTTCGAGGTCGGAAATTGGTCTTTTGATTTTTACGAGATAAGGTGTCAAAGCTGTTAAACCGGGACAGAAATTGGGTAAAAGTTTGATGTTGCTTAGTGGGTGAAAAAGTGTTATTAGGGTTAGCCCTTTTGGAAAGGTTAAGTTTCAGTTCATGTTAGACTCCCACAAAAAGGATTCGCGATAAAAAGTTGTTTAGGTATTTTTATAAAATCAAAAACTTTTGGTGTGCGTTCAGATCCGAATTTGGATAGTTAACAAGTTTGATTTTCTTGTGAGTACTTGTGATGTTATTAGACCATGGGCTTCTGGGATTAGCTTGTATGCTTATGAGAGACCATGGGGAATTTTTTGTGTGAGTTTTTAAGCTTGTTTGGTTATTATTTTATGTGGGTGAAAGTACCCTAAAATTCTGCGTTTTCTGAGTTTATGAGTGCAAGGGATTTAGTGAGTGTTATTGGTTGTTAGTGTTTAGTATGGAGTCTAGGAGATCCATGGTGGATCATATGAACCTTAGACATCCATCATAAGAATATTACATGGGTTATAGCTTTTAGCTTGGCCATATGTAATGTGTATTTATTTGTGTGTTATATAGATTGTGATTGTGATTTGTTGGAAGCTGCAGAGTTAAGGTGAGTTCATAGTCCCATATTTTACTTTGTTTTAAACTTGGGATGGGAATGATGCTTGTCTTAAATGTTTTGAGTTACTGTGATTATGTGTGTTTAAAGAGCTTGAACTTACAATGTTATCGTATTAATGCTATGTGGTACATGAAAGTGTGATATGTGATTTCCGATTAGGTTAGCGACCTAATTGATGCTGTGTGATATGTGATTTCCGATTAGGTTAGTGACCTAATTGATGTTGTGTGATTTCCAATTGGGAGGATGCTTATCCTATTGCTCGCGCATGCGACCCAATTGATGATGTGTTTTGGAGCGGGGGTCACGTTCCGGCCTGATGGTTGCCTTGTTGTGGATGGTTGCCTTGTTGTGCGATGGTTGCCTTGTTGTGTGAAGATTGGTTAATGGATAATTGTAGCTTGTATGATAACTTAATATTATTTGTTCAGCTAAGTTTTATAATCACAGTGAACTGGTTGCCTTGAGAGTGTATTGTGTGTCGTAAACCTATGAATCTCACCAACATTATGTTGACGTTTTAAGCATCATTTTCAGGTGAGCATTCTAAGGCAAAGAGTGAGGGATGCAATTAGGCGAGACTTAGTTGTATTATGAAGACTTTATGTTATGTTTGAACTTGATAATATTTGGTATTGTTTGCGATGAGACTTATGTTTTTCTTTTGGTACTTTCATATCTATTGAAGATACCTTTGGATTTTGTTTTGGTTGATTTGTTTTGGGGTATTGTTACAACACTTCGTGTTTGTACTTTGCTCTACTTATGTGCATTGTAGTACTTCTCTATTTAGACACCATGTGTTGTGATGATATCCATGAAGTCACACCCTCGTGTTTCCGCCTTGGCGAGGTGTGACAGATTGGTATTCAGAGCCAAGGTTATAGAGAATTAGGTGGTTTAACCTAGACTATAACTTAGGGGTCCTTCATATATTTGCATTTAGGAACTATGTGTAAGTATAAGTATCTTACATGTTTATTTTTCCTATTTTTTTATATGAGTTGTTTACTTGAGTTTTGGACGTCCGTTATTTCTCGATGCTTAGTTTTTCTTGTGTATGTCATTTTAGAATGGCACCCCCGGTTCATGGAAAGTTTCGTTGGACTTTGGTGATCCCTACGGGAGTCAAAAGGATGGGATCAGTGAAGCGTACGAATAGAAGGATGTTGGTTCCTACAAAGATGTATCCTTGTGTCATTAAGGAGAGGTTGACGTGGGTTGAAATAGGTAGCACCAAACATAAGTTGTATGAGACGAAAGTAACCCATAAGGATGGGCGTGTGGTTAAGTACCCGGGTCAATGTCCGGACTTTTTAGAAGATGGAGTTTTGCTAAAGCCTCGTAATTTGTATGCATTTGCGGACGGTATAGACGAAGAGTATAGGAGGCGTATGGAGGGTTTTGCTAGTCAACCTCAACCACAGTTTCCGGGGAATAGGAATGGGTGGATTAGCGAGGAGGATGAGGTGGATTCGGACTTGGAATCCACGGCTGGCAACACGTTGTGAGAGAGAGAAGGAGAGCTCGAGCCATGAGTACCGTCATCATTTAGTTTTGCATGTTTCTTTCCTTTTGTTAACTTTAGATGTTGGATTTGTTTTGTTGGAATACGGATTCCGTTGTACTTTGGGAAGTTTTCCCCGTTTTAATAATAAGGCTTGAGCAAGTTTGTATATTCTTTTGTGTGTTATGTGATCTATTGAGATGTGTTATGTGATGTGTGTATATGTGTGGTTGTTGATTGTAAGGTGTGGTATTGGAAGTAAGTACACATGTGGAGGGATACATTTATAATTATGGGTGGCCAACATAATTATACATGTATTACGACACATGTGGACTTATAACTAATACTGCATTTAATGATGATGACATGCTTACGTGTGGTAGGATTTAACTTGCTCTTGTCTATTTGAGATGATTGTTCCATTCGATGGGAATATTTGGGGATAAGTATGAGTATGATTATGAAATTGTGGAGTTTTAAATGGTGACTAATGGTTCTAATGTCTTGCGTGTTTAGGAAATGGCGCCTAAGAGACCAAGACGTCCCATTAATAGGTCACCAATGAGTGGATCTTTCAAGACACCGAAGAAGGCAAAGAAGCCTACTATTGTTGGAGAAAGCCCTGTCTTTCAGCAGATCGTCAACCAACAACTGGAAGCTTTATTGCCGGAGATTGTGAACCATGTGAGCGCACAAATGGGTGCTCACCCTGAGGGCGCTGGAACTGGAGGAAGTGGTAGTAATGGGTGCACTTACAAGGAATTTGTAGCTTGTAAGCCTAAAGAATTTGATGGGAAAGGTGGTGCAGTTACACTCACCCGTTGGGTAGAGAAAATGGAGCAAGTGATGGATATTAGTGGTTGTACTGAAGGTCAAAAGGTTAAGTATGCGGCAAGTTCGTTGGTTAACAAAGCCTTGACCTGGTGGAATACTTAAATCCAAGCAAGGGGTAGAGATGCTGCGATGGGAATGACTTGGGAAGACTTCAAGGCCTTAATGGTGGAGGAGTTCTGCCCAAGCAATGAAATGCAGAAGTTGGAAGAGGAATTGTGGAATCATACTATGGTTGGAGCTAATCATGCGGGGTACACTGACAAGTTTCATGAGTTGGCTAGGATGGTTCCTCATTTGGTAACTCCTGAATCGAAGCGTATTGATAGGTATATCCGTGGGTTGGTTTCACAGATTCGTGCAATGGTTAGGGCTACGGAGCCGACAACGCTCCTTAGTGCTATTCATAAAGCTGGGGCGTTAACCGATGAAGCGGTTAGGAGTGGGACACTCGCGAAGACAAGCGAGAAGAAGAAAGAAGAGGCTGAGACTAGTAAGCCGGTTGGTTCTGGTGGTGACAATAAGAGGATGAGAAATGGGAAGGGGTTCGTAGCAACGACTCCTGTACAAGCATCAGGTTATTTGGGAACAACTTCTACGGCTATGGTTGGAAATGGTGATAGAAGGGGATATGCTGGTAATGCCCCTAAGTGTGCTAAGTTTAATGGTAATCATCCTGAGAATGTTGCATGTCGTGTATGCTTCAGGTGTGGCAAACCGGGGCACATTGCTAGGTCTTGCCGAGCGGTGATTACTCAAGCAACTCCAATTAACTCAGTAGGACCAGGGTTTAATCGCAGGGCGTGTTATGAGTGTGGTAGTACTGAGCATCTCCGCAACTGGTGTCCCAAACTTAATAGGACGCCTGGACAGCCGGGGAATCACCTGGCAATTGAAGGAGGTCAAGGACAAGGATATAATAAGAATACAGCTAAGGGAAAGGCGTTCATCATGAATGCAAGTGAGGCGCGCCAAGATCCGAACGTCGTTACTGGTACATTTTCTCTCAATGGTCATTATTCTACTACTTTATTTGATACGGGTGCGGATTATTGTTTTGCTACCATTGAGTTTGCTAAAATATTGGGTGTTGAGTTTAGTGAACTTAGACCTAGTATTGTGATTGAAATAGCTAGTGGTAGAGAAATAGAAGTTGATAAAGTTATTCGTGAGTGTGTTATCATGTTAGGGGGTGTTTCGTTTAAGAATGACTTAATACCCTTAGGACATGGTAGTTTTGATGTGGTGATCGGGATGAATTGGTTAGCTAGGCATAAGGCTGAGGTAGTATGCCATGAAAAGGTGGTTCAAATTCCATTAGAAGATGGTAGTGTGTTACGGGTACAAGGAGAACGTGTGGAGAAGAAATTGGAGTCCCTCATGAGTGCGAAGTCGAAAGAACTCAAAGTGGGGGATATTCCTATAGTGTGCGAGTTTTTGGGCGTTTTCCCTGAGGATTTGTCCGGGTTACCGCCGATAAGACAGGTGGAGTTTCGTATTGAGTTGATCCCAGGAGCGACGCCTGTGGCAAAGGCACCCTATCGATTGGCACCTACAGAGATGCAGGAGTTGGCTGCTCAGTTGAAAGAGCTTCAAGATAAGGGGTTCATTCGTCCTAGTCATTCTCCGTGGGGAGCGCCCGTGTTGTTCGTTAAGAAGAAGGATGGCTCGTTTCGGATGTGCATCGATTATCGTGAGTTGAATAAGTTAACGGTGAAGAATAGGTATCCTCTTCCTAGAATTGACGATTTATTTGACCAGTTGCAAGGTTCTCGATTCTTTTCCAAGATAGATCTGCGTTCTGGTTATCATCAGTTGAGGGTATATGAAGAAGATATTCCAAAGACAGCTTTTAGGTCTCGTTATAGGCACTTCGAGTTCACGGTTATGCCATTGGGGTTAACTGATGCACCCGCGGTATTCATGGATTTGATGAATTGCATGTGTAGACCCTATTTGGACAAATTTGTGATTTTGTTCATTGACGATATTTTAATTTATTCTAAGTCAAAGGAGGAGCACGGAGAGCATCTTAGGTTGGTACTCGGATTGTTAGAGAAGGAGAGGCTATATGCCAAGTTTTCGAAATGTGAGTTCTGGTTGCAGGAGGTACATTTTCTTGGTCATGTAGTGAATAGTGATGGGATACATGTGGATCCTAGCAAGATTGAAGCGGTCAAAAATTGGAAGGCTCCTAAGACGCCTTCTGAGATACGCTCTTTTTTAGGACTAGCGGGATACTACAGGAGATTTATAGCGAACTTTTCAAGGATTGCTAAGCCTCTCACTACGCTGACTCAAAAGAATAAGAAGTATGTTTGGGGAGATGAGCAAGAAGTGGCTTTTCAGACATTAAAGGATAGTTTGTGTAATGCACCTATCCTGACGTTACCTGACGGGCCAGATGATTTTGTGGTATACTGTGATGCGTCAAATCAAGGTTTTGGGTGTGTGTTAATGCAAAGAGGGAAAGTGATAGCTTATGCATCCCGACAACTCAAGATCCATGAGAAGAATTATACTACTCATGATTTAGAGCTTGGTGCGGTGGTGTTTGCTCTCAAGAATTGGAGACATTACCTGTATGGTACGAAGAGTACGGTTTACACCGATCATAAGAGTCTTCAGCATATTTTTACTCAGAAGGAGCTGAATATGCGCCAAAGGAGATGGATGGAGTTGTTAAGTGATTATGACTGCGACATTCGCTATCATCCAGGGAAAGCGAATGTGGTGGCTGATGCGTTGAGTAGGAAGGAGAGAATTAAACCTAAGCGTGTGCGAGCTATGAGCATGACATTGCAGTCGGGTGTTAAAGGAAAGATATTGGCAGCACAAGCGGAAGCTCTCAAAGATGAGAATGCTGTAGCTGAGATGTTGCGTGAGTTAGATCAACAGATGGAAAGAAAGGAGGATGGTGGATTATATTTCTTGGATCGTATATGGGTTCCTCTAGTGGGGGATGTGAGGAAGTTGATCATGGATGAGGCTCATAAGACGAGATATTCGATTCATCCAGGATCTGATAAGATGTAGTATGATCTTAGAGATGCTTACTGGTGGCCGGGAATGAAGAGGGAGATAGCTGAGTATGTTAGCCAATGTTTAACTTGTTTGAAAGTTAAGGCTGAACATCAGAAACCTTCAAGATTGTTACAACAGCCGCCTATTCCTGAATGGAAGTGGGATAATATAACGATGGATTTCATTACTAAGTTACCCCGAACAAGTAATGGGCATGACACGATATGGGTAATTGTGGATAGACTGACAAAGTCTGCACATTTTCTATCCATTCGTGAGGATTATAAGATGGAGAAGTTGGCAAGGATTTATATTAATGAGATTGTGGCGAAGCATGGTGTACCTGTGTCGATTATTTCGGACCGTGATAGTAGGTTTACTTCGCGATTTTGGCAATCGTTGCAAAAGGCTTTAGATACACGGTTGGATATGAGTATTGCTTATCATCCACAGACTGATGGACAAAGTGAGCGAACGATACAGACTTTAGAGGATTTACTTCGGGCGTGTGCTATTGATTTTGGAGGAAGCTGGGATACTCATTTGCCTTTGGCCGAGTTTTCCTATAATAACAGTTATCATACTAGCATTAGATGTGCACCGTTCGAAATGTTGTATGGAAGGAAGTGTAGATCACCGGTTCTATGGGCAGAAGTTGGGACGAGCCAACTGATAGGTCCTGAATTGGTGCAAGAGACTACAGATATGGTGTTTCGAATTAAGGAAAGATTTAAGGCTGCGAGAGATCGTCAAAAGAGCTACGCAGATAATCGTCGTAAGCCTTTAGTGTTTAATGTGGGCGATTTTGTGATGTTGAAAGTGGCGCCTTGGAAGGGTGTTGTACGATTTGGTAAGAAGGGTAAGTTGGCACCGAGGTATGTAGGGCCATTTGAGATTACGGAGAGGATTGGACCGGTGGCTTATCGGTTGAGATTGCCTAAGGAACTAAGTGGAGTTCATGATACGTTTCACGTATCGAATTTGAAGAAATGTTTGGCGGATGCTAGTCTGCATGTGCTACTGAATGAGATTAAGGTTAATAGGACTCTTCATTTTGTTGAGGAACCTGTTGAAATTATGGATAGAGAGGTCAAGAGTATGAAGCGTAGTAAGATTGCATTGGTGAAAGTGAGATGGAATTCCAAGCGTGGACCTGAGTTTACTTGGGAACGTGAGGACCAAATGAGATCTAAGTATCCGAAGTTATTTGCTGAGAAGATTGATGAGACGAACTGTTAAAATCTCGGGACACGATTTTCCTAAGTGGGGGATGATGTGACAACCGTGATTTTAGCAGGTTAGTTTGACTAATAGTCTCTAGTTGTTTAACTTTGTTTGGTGTGGAGTAGGTATTTTATGTGATATATGTGTGAGATATGTATGGTATAGTTATGATTGGTAGGAGTATGATACTAAATCCCTTTGCGTGTGAGGTAAATGAAATAATTTGAGTAGTGTGAGTTTGATAAATTCATTTTGAGCACCTTTGTGGTGTGGAAATGAATTATGTAGTTTTGGTGTTTTGCGGTTTTGTGTAACGAGACTTCGTTTAAGTGTTTGAGCGTGAGTAAGTTACGAGGAGATTATTTTTATGGGTTATGTTTATAAAAAGAGTGAAAATCAATTTTTGGAAACTTTATTTTCGAAAATGCTGATTTTCCGGTTAGTCGTAAATTTAAAGGTTTATCGCGAAAGACGTTAGGTTTCATTACGGGGTACATAAAATATGAAAGTTATGAGGTTTCGAGTGTAATAAATAAATTTGATAAAAAAAAATTGAGTGTGTTGGTGTGTGGGTCGACCGGCCAAGGAGAAAGGGGAGGGGGAAGAGACCCAATTGTAACCCAATTGTAATTCTAAGTTAGGTAATTATCCACCAATAATTATAAATACAAAATTAAGACTCCCAAGTCTATTTTTCTGCAATTTAGTCGACCACAAGGAGAGGAGGAAGAGAAAAAAAATTAGGGTTTTGCTCTTGAAGCCAAAAATCAAGTGTAAGGTATATTTTTGACACTAGTTTTCAATCAATTGATATTTTAATGATTTAATTCGTGTAATATAAATTATGATGGAATTAGGGTTTATAAGTTTCTGTTATTTTATGATATAAAACATATTAGAGTCATTAATTGATAATGGTATGAGGTTTGGTGTAGCGATTAGAGCGTAAAACATGTTTGCGAGTTAGGGTTTGGACAGAAAGTTAGGGCTGTAAAGATACGAAGTTATTTAATAGATGTAATGAGTTAGATCACGAATTTTAATTCTAAATTGTAGTTCAATGAAAGAGCTTTTCAAAAAGTCCAAAAACGATTGATTTCGAGGTCGGAAATTGGTCTTTTGATTTTTACGAGATAAGGTGTCAAAGCTGTTAAACCGGGACAGAAATAGGGTAAAAGTTTGATGTTGATTAGTGGGTGAAAAAGTGTTATTAGGGTTATCCCTTTTGGAAAAGTTAAGTTTCAGGTCATGTTAGACTCCCACGAAAAGGATTAGCGATAAAAAGTTGTTTAGGTATTTTTATAAAATCAAACACTTTTGGTGTGCGTTCAGATCCGAATTTGGATAGTTAACAAGTTTGATTTTCTTGTGAGTACTTGTGATGTTATTAGACCATGGGCTTCTGGGATTAGCTTGTATGCTTATGAGAGACCATGGGGAATTTTTTGTGTGAGTTTTTAAGCTTGTTTGGTTATAATTTTATGTGGGTGAAAGTACCCTAAAATTCTGCGTTTTCTGAGTTTATGAGTGTAAGGGATTTAGTGAGTGTTATTGGTTGTTAGTGTTTAGTATGGAGTCTAGGAGATACATGGTGGATCATATGAACCTTAGACATCCATCATAAGAATATTACATGGGTTATAGCTTTTAGCTTGGCCATATGTAATGTGTATTTATTTGTGTGTTGTATAGACTGTGATTGTGATTTGTTGGAAGCTGCAGAGTTAAGGTGAGTTCATAGTCCCATATTTTTACTTTGTTTTAAACTTGGGATGGGAATGATGCTTGTCTTAAATGTTTTGAGTTACTGTGATTATGTGTGTTTAAAGAGCTTGAACTTATAATGTTATCGTATTAATGCTATGTGGTACATGAAAGTGTGATATGTGATTTCCGATTAGGTTAGCGACCTAATTGATGCTGTGTGATATGTGATTTCCGATTAGGTTAGTGACCTAATTGATGTTGTGTGATTTCCAATTGGGAGGATGCTTATCCTATTGCTCGCGCATGCGACCCAATTGATGATGTGTTTTGGAGCGGGGGTCACGTTCCGGTTTGATGGTTGCCTTGTTGTGGATGGTTGCCTTGTTGTGTGAAGATTGGTTAATGGATAATTGTAGCTTGTATGATAACTTAATATTATTTGTTCAGCTAAGTTTTATAATCACAGTGAACTAGTTGCCTTGAGAGTGTATTGTGTGTCGTAAACCTGTGAATCTCACCAACATTCGTTTTAAGCATCATTTTCAGGTGAGCATTCTAAGGCAAAGAGTGGGGGATGCAATTAGGCGAGACTTAGTTGTATTATGAAGACTTTATGTTATGTTTGAACTTGATAATATTTGGTATTGTTTGCGATGAGACTTATGTTTTTCTTTTGGTACTTTCATATCTATTGAAGATACCTTTGGATTTTGTTTGTGTTGATT
The DNA here is from genome assembly GCA_014162995.1 of Artemisia annua. Lineage (NCBI taxonomy): Eukaryota > Viridiplantae > Streptophyta > Magnoliopsida > Asterales > Asteraceae > Artemisia > Artemisia annua. The sequence goes on from LBNU01013630.1 coordinate 108,784, forward strand.
TGTTTTGGGGTATTGTTACAACACTTCGTGTTCGTACTTTGCTCTACTTATGTGCATTATAGTACTTCTCTATTTAGACACCATGTGTTGTGATGATATCCATGAAGTTACACCCTCGTGTTTCCGCCTTGGCGAGGTGTGACAATATGAAAGAGTTTATGCATGTTAACTGCATTTTTGGAAACGTCGCAACTTTTACTATTGTGCAAACATAAAACACTATAAATACAAATCATTCGTAAACGAATTCTATCACATTGCCATTATTCAATTTAAATTACTTTCAAAACCCCTATGGCATCATCATCTTCAAAACAAAAAGATCAAGGGATACTTCTCCCCCCCCCCATGCCTGAAAAATATAAACTTTTTGATATAACCCAGGATTTTTGGGAAAAATGTCATGATGGAAAATATGGAACCGAGAAACTCTTGGTGGAGTCTTACAACAAGCATAGGAAGTTGCTGGAAGAGATGAACAAGAAAGACCAACAAGTCATAATGGAATATCAACAAAGAATTGAAGACCGAAACAGAAAAATTGAAGAAATCAAAGGAAAAATTGTTGATGTTTATGAAAGCATTGAGAAAAGTTTATATACTTCTTAATGTTTTGTATATGTATTATCAAATTTAACAATATGTTATGTTTTTAATTTGAATCTATTTGAACAATTCAACTTATCTTTATTTGTTTAAGTATTTATTAATGTATGTCCGTTTACTTACATGATCCTTCTTATAAACACTTGCAATTAATAAAGTTGATAATTAAATATAACAATGTCTTGAAACATTTAAACGACTTCAAAATATTTTAGTCTGAATGAATGAACATTTGCAAATACGTTTAATAACTAATTTTAGGGGATGTTTGGTATTCAAATAACACTAACTATAGGGGTGTTTGGGATTTGCTTATTAGGATAGCTACTTATACGGGTTGTGTAGGATTTTTAAATTGATAGGTAGATTTATGGTTAGTAAGATACTTTCAAAGATGAAATTTCAAGATCGACTTGGTTGTAGCTGTCATTCTCATAATTTCTATAACATCTCTTTTTTATTTATTTGTGCAATAATTTGTGGGGTTCTGTATCACTATGATCACATTCGACATGAAAAACTTAATCTGAATTAAGCCATTATATAATGCTTTGAAGTTAATGTTTGCTTAAATGTGATTGCTTCACACTTTTATATACGCAGAGTTAATAAGTTGCTTTGACGATTTTGTTTTCCTCTTCACCTCAACACTAAAAATATAAATAAGTCAATTTATCACTATAGTAAGTTTAAATTATGTGTTTATCTCTATTGCAGGTTTCTGTTGTCATGTGACCTTTTTAGTATTGGCGCCGACATAATGGTGAGAGTTATGGTCAGTGCATGCATCAATTTTTGTGGCTTGGCCTTTTAAGTTTTTATGGGCTGTAATGACATTTCACATGGTTGTTGGAAGTGGTGGAAAGGTATGCTAAAGATATCATTATCTATTATGTAATTGGCATCATGTAGTATCAAGTCAAACACCCTATTAGTTTTGCAAATGATTCATTGCAAGTTCCGTGAAAGTTAAAGGTGTGGGCAGTGATACACAATTTACCTATTAATGGAGTTGATGTTCTTTCTACATGTGTAACGGTTGGGCAGGTTAATTTTTCTCCAAGCTCCAACTTAAAAACCACATTGTTATCATAATTCATCTTTGCATTTGGTCGAGTACTTTTAGTCCTGTTAACACAATACGCTCTCCCCACTCATTTAGTCATTTTACCATCTCAAATAAACGTAATTCAAAAAATTTTCTTTGCAGGTTGTTTCCCAAAGAGCCAACTAAACTTGGTGGCACAAGGTTCTGAATTCTGTCATTAATAATGCCGGTATTGAACTTCTGACTTTATCATTATTGTATAATGGATATATAGGATAACGGGTCAAAACGGTTTTTTTTAGTATTGGTCAAACTGCCTTGACTCTTGCGAGTGCTTAATATATTATCATTTAAAAACCCATTAAATTCCAGTTTCATTGCATGAAGCAAATTCTTTACTGTGAGACACTTTGCTAATATTGATGCTTCCTTTCCCATTTTTAGATCAGCAAGACACAAGTTAGTTCAATGTTTTAAGAAATGAAACTCCTTTACTATTGGTCAAACCTGCTATTTCTTAAGTTCAACGTAGTATGTGTATATTTCATCGACCTTAGGTACACTTTATCTTCAATAGCAATTTGTTTATCTGAAAAGTCCGTGTGTATGTTATTATATCTCGGATAATTGTTTTTAACATCAATTTCGCCCTAGCAAAACTATTTTGATAACAAATACAATGCTTGATCATTGAGCTGATCTCAAGTGGTTTTTTAAGATTCCATGTGACATAAAAAAAGAACATGTAGTTTTGTGTTTTGGCACATCATTGACTCTAATATTTTTTTAGCAGTTCTAGAGGATCTTAAGACAACTGAAGTGACTGGCTATGGTACGTTATTACTCATTAGATATCAAGTATTCACCTTTCATCCTTAATTCCCACCCTCGATGATGTTATAATAGGCATATTTGCATACTTTTTAAGCTTGCAATCTACTAATTTCTTTCGTTGATAACACTTTTACGCCTCTGTTGCTTCACCCCATAGTCCATTTTGATTTGAACCTTCTACAATATTCATATTGCATATTTGCATTTTGTGAGTTGAACTAATCTTGATGGGTTGGTTGAATGGTACACTCTTCTGTTCATTAATTTTTCTTTAGAATTTTGACGAATCAAAATTGACTCAGTAGTAGAGTATCCAGTAGGATATAATATTTCTATATCGGTTTACAATAAGTAAAAAGAACTAAACAGAGTTTGTTGCATCAATGCCCAAATTTCTCACTGTAAATATGCAGCTTGAACTCGACTAATCTAATTAAAGACCCACAAAGATGAAATGATGTCTATGTATAAGCTATTTCAAGCAGCTAGATTCACAAATCTCACATTGGCAGAACATAAGGAATAAGAAGTGTATTAGAAAATGAAGTCAATGAACAATTTAGTGACAAAAATTTAACGCAACAAAAAAAAAACAAAAAATGAAAAATGAAAAAAAAAAAATTGACGCATCACATTAACATACCAAAATGTGCTGCCATTATACACAACACATGGTTTTTCTTCATAGTCACCATTCAAAAGCTACCATGCAACATACATTCTAAATAGATGCCACACTTGCTATCTACTGCATCAAGCTAACAAATCCAAAATACACAGTTAGACATTACTGCTAAAGAAACTGCACATCATTATCCATAGTTAAATACACATAAAACCAGCAAATCTTCATTCCATTGTAAGCTTCACATAACCATTTCTTGACAACACTTCAGCATCAATAGTGAATCTAACCGCTTGGTTTTCAACAAATCCAACCTCATTCATGATTTGTTTCCATTTTCCAAGCATAACAACATGATCATCAAACTCTTTGACTCTTGATTTATCGTTGCATTTTCTTGATACAAGTTCCTTCTCAAAAGACGAATGCAAATGACACAGCATGACCTTAGTTGGCTCATCAGAATCAATGTAGTTATACAGCTCATTTGTTCTAACAAAACCAGATGGTATTGTCTGCCCAAATGTATGAAACAAAAATTTAAAATTTAAACCAACACAAAATATACAAATGATGCTGTATCAATATAGTATACACTTACAAGGTAACCCTTTTTGGTAGTGCTTCCAAGCTTCTTAACAAAACTATAACCATCACCAATCAAGTTGTTTGACAGGGCAATCTTTTTGTTGCTTGAAGCAGCGCATTTCTAAAAAAAATACCATATCAAAAACAGAACCAAGTTTACTTGTTGATATAAATAATGCATAAAAACATTATTTATATTTTTCGATATCTCTAGGTTTTGACAATCACAAAATGTAAAAACATTAAACGCAAAGTTAATACGAAAACAAGTTCTTAAGTAAGTTTATATCATCTCATCCAACATAATCACTCAAGGTATGAATAAACAAGTGACTAATACATTTTATGATCAAAGGGATGTTTATTTAAATATTACAAAGTTTATAAAATTAAATAAACTTATTATATATTTTTGAAAAACATTTTTGGTAATAAAGGAAAATGTTTTATACATAATAAATATATGAATTCAAATTTTTAACCAAAATCAGTTAGTTTTTCACCAAATAAACTTTCCCCGGAAAAAGACAAGAAAACTGCCCGTTTCAGAAGGGCGGCCCCCTTAATTTTAAGGGAGCCGGCCACCATTTAAGGGGGTCGGCACGCTCCTCTTGTCAGAAACTTTTGCCTATAAATAGCCTCTCAAACCTGTTATTTTTCCCCACATTTTGCACTAAAATTTTTAGATCCAATCCTCTCTAAATATCCTTCTAAACCCTTTGATCATAAGATTATTAATCCTTGTTTCAAGCGATTTAATCCTTCCTCATCCTACCTCATCCAAAGTGCAAGAGAAGAATACTCCTTCAACCTCAAGTTTAAGAAGTATTGTAGATTTGTGAATATAGTTTTGTAATTGTATATATTATTTGTAAAGAGTAGATTTAGGTGTGATAGTTGTGAATAGAAGTTGTGAAGTAGGAGTAGTGTTGTGAAGAAGAAGTAGTGGTGTGAAGATCTAGAGCTAAGCAGTGAAGAAGTTGTGTAGTGAAGAAGTTTTGAAGAAGTAGTGAAGAAGTTGTGGTGTGTTGTGAGATTAGTTCTAGCTACAATTAGAACCCGGCATTTAGCTTAGTGTCGTTAATTGGTGTAAGCAAAAGTTGTGTAAGGTTTTCTCCGCCATAAGGGAGCTTGTTGACATAGTGAAGAAAACTCTCGAGTAGGTGACTCGGGGAGTGGAGTAGGGCAAGGAAGGTGTCTTTGTAGCCGAACCACTGTAAATCCTTTGTCTCCCGGTTAGATCTTTCCATCTCTAACTTATTACTTAGTTTACTTACTTACATCTCGTATAGCTATAATTGTTTATATTATGCATGTGTTGATTTACATACTTAGCTTACATCATTATTATTTTTCATACCTTGATATAGTTGTTCATATTGTTCTAGACTTGAGTTCACATAAGATCGAATCAAAGTTTTAAGAGTAAACGAGGTTTTAAAACTAAACTAAGTTTTCAAAAACAAAGTTTTCATAACAAACCTAAAAGGACACACATATAATATATCATAGAGTTGTTTTTATCCTTAACTCTAATCAAAGGCTTTTCAAACAAACAATTGAATAAACTCGAATCAATTTATTGAAACCAAGTGTTTGTATAAATTAAAAAGACGTAAAACTATTCAACCCCCCTTCTAGTTTTCCACATTACTGAATAGTTTCAGTATAAAATAATTGCAGCGAATTTTACTACCTTAGTTAGCTTTTTTCCAACAGGAGGGTCCTTTCTTTTCTTGGCACATAAAGCATGATTATCAGGTTCATCATTCATATCGGATGGAAAACATCATCTTCTTCAACCTTTACAACCTTTTCTACAACCGGCCCTATGACACAGTGTCATAAAAGTTTAATGCTTATCGAAACTCATAACAAAAACTTGATATTTACAAAAACTTAATACATACCAAAAAAAAGTTAATTATACTAACCAGTGCAAACGGAGGACATTTCAAACGAAAATCCAATGAGATCAATGAGAAAGGTCGAGCTTTTTGCCAAAATGCAGATTCTAATAGACATTTATATGTTAGCAAATATAGAAATAGATACATACCCAGATAATAATAAAAAAATATACCAAAAACATATTAACTTACGTCGAAATTCAGGGTCGTGACAAAAACCATCAGCATCATGTATTGTTAGGACAAAATGATGTCCAACAATGAAGTAGATAACAAAGGATTGACTTCCGTCAATCATGTGATTGTCACAAAATTTCTCCCACTCAGACCCAAAGAAAACAGATGGTTTGTTCATATCAAAATCAACGTAAACTCTCATCCACCCATCACAAGTTCTAACACAATATAAAGTCTGTTTTTTAAAGTCATATCTTCAAGGAAACTTTCTGGCAACGGCTGCAATCAAATAAAACGGAATGATGCAAATAGGTTAATATAAATCAGCAAATTATTTTATTAGCTATCAAACTTACAAGACCTGGGATTACATTATACCTGTTTTAAAAAACTCATCTTTGACGTCTGTGCAACACATTTAGTGAGTTCAATTCCATTCGCTATCATTTTAGATCCATTAACACAATTACCTTCCTCATCAAAATGGCTGACAAGAACATATTGAGCATTCCTAACGTCAAATAAAACTAAACAACCCTGCTTAAGCCCACTATCTTCTACACTCTTTTTCCATTCCTTTCCATATATAAGCCCCAATTCGCCATCAATGACTCGAATCTTAAACTCATATACCGTATCAACCACCTTTGCGTACAGCCATTCATAGTCTTTACGGTCAGTAAGTTCAAACAATTTCAATGGAACTTTCAAACCACTTTCGCTACCATTTTCAAACTTAACTAAAAAGGCCATCTGTAAGGTTTTACAAACTTAAAGTTACACAATAGCAGTGCCATTTGAGGGCATAATTTGTTGAAAGAAACAACATCTTATTGTAAACCAAAAACATAACACTTCAACACAAATATAGATGTTGTGAATTATCCTAAATAAATGATTTGCATTAAAGTTTACAGATGAAGGGTTCTTATTACAATCTATTGCCAACATTACCGGGAAAGCTATCATTAAAATTATCAAAAATAACAAAAAAAATTCAAATAAAACATCCCTGCTAAAGTACACTAACTTCTACAAACTCTATTCATTCCTTTCCATATATGATATGAAAATCTCAATCAATGTACCAAATCTTAAACTAATACACCTTATTCGCCACCTTTGCAACTTAAATACAATAAAGTCTGTTCCAAACTAACATAACTTTAGGGTGGTATTACAGTTTTCAATTGATAAATTGTGATCACAGTCTATAACAAATATTACTATGAAAAAAAAGATAGTAGCAATAAACTAAAACTATTGACATAAACATTTTGGGGCTTCCAAAATTGGCAGCAATAAAAGCATGCAACGCCAATTACTGATTGGGGGTTTCACAATTAAGCAACAATAAGGACATGCAATATCAAAAATACCATATCTATCCAAATATAGATAATCATTAACTAAAAAAAGATTATAAAGTTGCACATGCGTCTTAAAAAAACCAAAAAACCATATGCAGATTCTATATTATCATAATAACAGTAAACCTAAATCAATACTAGACAAAAAAAAACTCACGTTCTATTTTAGAAGAAGATACGGCGTTGTAGAGATTGGGTGGAACGGATTTTATTGATCCAAGGGATTTTACTTAGTTTAATAGATATTAGGTGTATGGGTAATATAAAAACATAAAAAAAACAAAACAGTTAACAACAAAATAATTTAAAATGTAAAAAATAAATAAAGTTAAGCAATGTATTACCCAAACAACTTTAAAATAAATGTTATTAGTTGCAATTGGAATAACTTAATACGAAGAAAAATCATGCTTTTTCAAATAACAATTAATCATCCGGAAAAAAGTCTAAATCAATCATGTAATCGAAGTCAATATCGTGTCCAGAAGCGTTCATCTGCTCAACTAATGCTGATGCCTTTGTCAATTTTGATATTAGCTTTCTCATGTCACGAACACTGATTAGCCGACTTCCATAAGAATTCTTAATCCAATCAATGAGCGATCCACTTTCATTTGCACCTGTAAATAATATAAACATAAAGACATAATCATTGGTTGAGCAAATACATCAAACAATAATATTAGATTAACATATACATGAAAAAAAATACCATTGCTATTTGTTAGAATCTCAAAATGCGCCTGACAAGACACATATTGGAGGCTTCCCTGACGGTCAAAAAAACTAACAACCCTGCCTTAAGGCCCCACTATTCTTCTACACTCTTTTATCCATTCCTTCCATATATTAAGGCCCCCAATTCACCATCAATGACTCGAATCTTAAAACTTCATTATACGTATCAACCACCTTTTGCGTACAGCCATTCACATCTTTTACGTCGCGTAAGGCTTCAAACAATATTCAATGAATTTTCAAACCACTTCGCCAACCATTTTCAAACTTAAACTAATAAGGCCATCTGTAAGGTTTTACAAACTTAAGTTTACACAATACCAGTTGCATTTGGAGGGCATATTTTGTTAAAAGAAACAACATTATTGTAACCAAAAACATAACACTTCACACAATAAGATGTTTGGTGAATTATCTAAATAAATTGATTGCATTAAAGTTACAGATGAAGGGTTACTTATTACAATCTGCTTGCAACATTCGGGAAAGCTATCATTAAAATTATCAAAATAACAAAAAAAAAAAAAAAAAAAAATAATAAAACATCCCACTGCTAAAAGTCACAACTTTCAAACTCTATCATTCCACTTCCAAGTATGTATTGAAAATCTCAATCCAATGTCCAATTCTTAAACTAATTACACCTTATCGCCACCTTTGCAACTAAATACAATAAAGTCTGTCAAACTACATAACTTTTTTCTTTAGCGTGGTATTACAGTTTTCAATTGATAAATTGTTATCACAGTCTATAACAAATATTACTATGAAAAAAAAAGATAGTAGCAATAAACTAAAACCATTGACATAAACAGTTTGGGGCTTTCAAAATTGGCAGCAATAAAAGCATGCAACGCCAATTACTGATTGAGGGTTTCACAATTAAGCAACAATAAGGACATGCAATATCAAAAATACCATATCTATCCAAATATAGATAATCACTAACTAAAAAAAAGATTATAAAGTTGCACATGCGTCTTACAAAAACCAAAAAACCATATGCAGATTCTATATTATCATAATAACAGTAAACCTAAATCAATACTAAACAAAAAACTCACGTTCTATTTTAGAAGAAGATACGGCGTTGTAGAGATTGGATGGAATGGATTTTATTGATCCAAGGGATTTTACTTAGTTTAATAGATATTAGGTGTATGGGTAATATAAAAACATAAAAAAAACAGTTAACAACAAAATAATTTAATATGTAAAAAATAAATAAAGTTAAGCAATGTATTACACAAACAACTTTAAAATAAATGTTATTAGTTGCAATTGGAATAACTTATTACGAAGAAAAATCATGCTTTTTCAAATAACAATTAATCATCCGGAAAAAAGCCTAAATCAATCATGTAATCGTCGTCAATATCGTGTCCAGAAGCGTTCATCTGCTCAACTAATGCTGATGCCTTTGTCAATTTTGATATTAGCTTTCTCATGTCACGAACACTGATTAGCCGACTTCCATAATAATTCTTAATCCAATCAATGAGCGATCCACTTTCATTTGCATCTGTAAATAATATAAACATAAAGACATAATCATTGGTTGAGCAAATACATCAAACAATATTATTAGATTAACATATATAAAAAAATACCTTGGCTATTTGTTGGTTTAGTTTCATTTGTTTTGTTTGCAGTTTCCTTCGATGAAGATTTATCATTCATATTTGATAGTTTTGTAGAATAGGTGCGGCCAAAAAATTAGGGTTTTAAGAATACAAATTGGTTTTCTTTTTATAATGTAAGTTAAAATATAAAACATATCTAAATTTACAAATCGTTTTTTTTATAGACAAAATATATGCATATTAATATACAATATATTTTACTTTAAATACATTTAATGCTAACATAGAATTATAAACTAATTTTTTTAAGGAATATATTCTATATATCGTTTTTAATACAAAAAAAATATACGAAAAACAAACATGATAATTATAACTTCAAATAAACATATGAATGACATAAATTAAANTGCTTAGACTTTTTTAAATGACTCATACAACATACATGCAAACACAACTTAAAGAGTACAACTGGTCACATATAATCGCACATACTCAAACCTTTACACACAAAATAAATATGCATTAACCCATCTCTATTTCGTTTAGATTTATTCCAGATTTTTAGATCATGTTTTAAAGAGTGTACTAGCATTTGAAAGCCATGTTAAAAGCGTATATCAGCCTTTTAGAAAAACAAAGTCGATGCACCCATGGTTCGTACATTCATCCGTTTATGAGTCGTTTATATAAGTGATTCATTTTCAAAATAGATGAACCCGTTTCTTTTATGGCGCATGTTTTATGATTTTATGCGGTTTCGAATCCTTATTTCATGCGACTAATATATGTTTCATACGTATAAATTGCATGCACATCATCTTCTATATGTACTGTGTTGCTCCATACCAAGAGATACCGGAACCCGATATCGATATCGATTTCATTATACATTTATAGTGACATGAATTTTTCCAAGTTTATACTAAGTTTTAAGCCGCATCAGTCAATACGAATACATGTATGTTTTAGGTCGATAAACACGTTTGGCTTCATTATTTTATGTGTCGCTTGATCAAGATTTTATGTGATTGTTAAACGATTAGCATGCAGCCGATTATAGAACGATCGAACAGAAAAGAAATCGAACAAGGTTCGGGAACACTTACCCTCGTAGCGTGTCAAAGAAAGAAAACAACAACGATCGAATGCCAAGTCAAACACCACCGAGACAGAAATCAATACCCATGTCCACCTTATTCGAACAGAAGGACGCGACCCAACTTCCCCTTTTGAAATAGAATCGAATCCCACGTCCAAACTACCTTTCAAAACAGAAGTGAACCCCACGTCTAACACCCTCGAACTAGTAACCAATCACGCCTAAGCCTTCCTTGCACCACCTTGACTCGAACGGAAAAAGAACAAAGAAAAGTACCAGCCGCCGTTTATTGTGTTTGTAGTTTTAGAGTTTTACTTTTGTGTCATGTAAATGTGTATTTAAAATTGTGTGGTATTCGTATGGTATTGAAAAAATGGGGTCAAAAAGAATGCGTGATAAACCCGTGATCATAGGAGAAACGCTTGAGCCCAAAATGGAAACTCATAAAAGAGATTAGTTGATTTGATTTAAGTTTTTGATTATGATAGGCAATTAGCAGCCGAAATTATTGAGATCACAAACACAAAATCAGAAGTTACAAATGTGTCAAATCGTGTACTTAATTTGCCTACATTAGGAAGTTTTAAAATTTGATGTAGCATTTATTTATTAAGATTATAACTTAGGTTATTAATTATAACTTTAAATATAATGTATAACATATAGTTTAGGGTTAAAATAAATCATAATAGCTTTAGGAAAAAATTCAAAATTAGACGTAATTTAGGTATTCGAATTTTAGGGTTTTACATTTTGATCGTTAGGATTATAATCAAGGATATTTATTCTTTATCCCGGATCATGCGGAATAGCACTAACATTAAAGTCATTTTCTTTTTCTCTATCATTAGTATAGTCATTCCCTATTCCAATTTCAGTATCTTCTGGTGAAGGATCAATTGATGGTTGTGGTGTTGAGAAACAACCATCTTGCGTCTTCACTTTCTTTTGAATAGGAGTAAACCAATCCATTATTGTACTTTCTTTTTACCTGTTGACATATTAAGTTCCTAAACTAATTTTTAAACACACTATACATGTTAGTTAGCTAAAGTAAAAGATTAAATCAATTTTAAAAGGTTGTAACAGAGTAACAAACAATTACATATTGTTCATTCATATTATTAAAGTTATTTATGTGTAGGTAGTTTGTAGTTATAAGCAATTTAATTTACACAAAGTGGGAATCTTGAAATTGAAATTAAGGAAAAGTGATTAGGCATGGGTATACATTAAATGGTATAAAACTCTTATAACTACATCACACATAAAGTCTTGAAAGTAAAAGCACATATTGATTTCTTTCTAATCTCTAGTTCTCTACTTGTCTAACAGTCTAACACACGATTGAGACAAAATTGAGTTAGGGTTTTGGCGGTTTATGTCTTGAAAAAGAACAAAATAGAGGGAAAATGAAAAGAGGCTTTTGTCAATAAGGGTAAAGATGAAAGGGGCTTTTTATCCTCTAAAATTTGGTCTAGTCTTTTTTACTCTCAAGTTTGACCAACATAGTATATGCTTGTTTATTTAAAGGGAAAATTCCTGAAGTAGACCAGTTGCCCTATGACTGATCACTTTCTAGATCATTTTTTTGTGAGAAGAATATAGACCGGTCGCCTTTGCAACTTGCACTGCCCAACCATGTGTCGCCATGTGTTTGACATTTTTGTACTAAAGTTGGGCAACTCACACCAGTTGCCCAATAAGTACACTAGTTACCCTATAACTCATCACCTCGTAATCAGTAAAGTCACATTTGTCACTTACTAGTTTAAGTTGCCCAACGTGGTAGTTGCCCGCGGTCTAGTTTGGCTCACAAAAAAAAAATGATCTAGAAAGTGATAAGTCATAGGGCAATTGGCCTACATCGGGAATTTTCCCCCATTTAAATCTTGTTTTTAAGCAAATATTTCAAATCTTGTTAGTGTTTTGAGTTTTCAAATTTTTAGGGTATGCACTTCATTTTTTCAACATTTTCAAAAGATATGCACTCTATATTTTAAAAACTTCTTTTTTAACACTAACCCGTCGAATCGGAGGGTATGCACGTGCATACCGTGCTATACTTCAAATCCGCCCCTGCATCTAGTTCATAGTCATTATGTCCCCAACTATCTTAAAGACCTATTTTATGTCAACAATCTCATTTCTCGACATTTAAACCCCCATTAGGTGCCAACTAACAAAAGGTTTACCGCGCTTTTTAAGTACCTAATCTAATGCAGGCGGTGATATGGACAACCCTTACAATCGAAATGGATGCCATCCCATCACGAGTAACCTACTAGACTAGCTTTCAATTGTTCAAACATAGTCACTAGTTAATAAGCTCTACACTAGCCTTAGTACTACCAAAACACGGGGATTAATCAATAGGCAAATAAGATATTCATATAAAACGATAATTAAACGAAGAAATAAGGATCAATACATTAATAAATACATAACTAGGTTAACACTTAAAGTATTTAGCCACTCATATTGTAAATTACAGCAAACATAATGTAAGAAATCATGGATGGATTAGACATGGGAGTTCGATACAATTTACTTTATAAATGGCTAATAAGTATGAAAAATTAAAGTGAATTCTCCCTTGGAAAGTGGTTAAAGACTGTTGGAAAACACCTTAGGATGGAGCCCTAATCGTACTCTGAGAGTTGTGTGAAGTGGAATGACGAAAATCAATTGAATTAGGACTTGTATTTATAAGCTCGACTCTGCTAGGCGTAACCATAAGTGAGGAGTTACGCCGTAGCCTCCTTAATGCTCGAATCATTCACCAGTTGTAGCAAAGTTACGGCGTAACCAAAGTTATAAGTTACACCGTAATCGTCCGTTAATTATGAGAAAAAGAACTGCACGAGTACATATTCTGCTCCATGCTTTGCTTTTACTCATACATATCTAAAAATAGTATGTCCAAAAGATTTTGGTTATGGGAAAAATGGGCACAAAATATTTTGTTATATTCCGAGAAAAAAAAATCAAATTCTATGTGAAAATAACCTGCTTCATGTAGGTCAAGAAGGTCACCGAGTACATGAAAATATCAAAATTTAAATAATTTGTTTGTTTTTCAAAATTTAAATGATTTGTGTTTTAATAGAGAGAGTGAGAGAAAAAAAAAGAGTATATATACCAACAAAAATTGACAAATTAGCTAGATTTACAAATCATTAGCCTATAGTTTCCTTATTGATTGATGATGACGAATTAAATTGAGACAGTATTTGTAATATTAAACGTTTGTTTGTGTTGACTGGTTTGGACCGGATAAACTCAATGATAAAACTTGTTTTCTTTACTATTCTGCCCGAACCTCCTCCTCCTCCTCCTCCACCTCCTCCTCCTATGTGAAGAAACATTGATTCCCCATCATCAAATTCAAACCAAACCCATAACTAATAAACCACTTACTATACTTACTACTTTCACTCAATCTTGTATTATCCCCCAATTGGGTGGTTTCTTTCAGGTAAAACTAATCATTCCTTGAATTTGATTTTAATAATAGCTAGATCTAGTTGATGTTATGTGTGATTTGATAGAATTGGGGGATTTTTTAGAATAAGATGAAATCAAAAAGCAGATCTAAGCCAGCTAACAGTAAAAAGAGAAATCGTGATTCCAGCACTGATGATTACTCATCCGAAACTAAAGTCGACACTCCGAAAAAAGGGTTAGATGTATTTGAGTTTGATGAGTATGATGGCTTTGATGATACTAGGTTTAAGAAACTTGTTGTTACTAATGCTGCTGCCCCTAAGTGGAAGTTAACTAAGCATGCCAACAACAATCAAAACGACTCGCAAAATAAGCCTACTCCTAAAAACGAGTCTCGAAATAAGGCTGCTAATAAACACGAGTCTCTAAATAAGCATACCAACAATCAAAACGAGTCTCGAAATAAGGCTGCTACTAAAAAGCTGTTTGATTCGGATGACGATGAAGATGATGATGATGATGATGATGATGGATTTGATATACCCCTTTCCACGTTTACTCAAAACTATCGAGCTTCGTCAAATAAACGTAACGGATTACAAGGGAGTAGTAATGGCGTCTTGAAGGTAAAGGAAAATGAAACTAACAAGGTGGATGATGAACCCGAACCTACAACTCCAGACACGGAAAAGTTGACTAAGGATGGTGAACCCGAACCTACAACTCCAGACACGGAAAAGTTGACTAAGGATGGTGAAGATGTTAAAAACGACAAACAGGAGACCCCGAGTTACAAGATATATAAGCGTACTAAAAAGTCAGCTGTCTCTAATAAGAGTAAGGAGAAATCAGCTGTCTCTAACAAGAGTAAGGAGAAATCGAATAGCAGCATACGGAAAGTGCTTAAAAAACCAACTCAGAAGGTGACTCCGGTGTCGGTTAATAAGGTGAAGGCAAGCAATGATAAGAATGATGTTGTTTCTGAAAAGCAAATATTGCGAGACAAAATTAAGAGTATGCTTCTTGATGCTGGTTGGACCATTGATTATAGGCCAAGAAAGAACCGAGCTTATAAGGATGCTGTCTATATTACTCCTACTGGAACTGGTTATTGGTCTATCGTTAAGGCTTATGATGCTTTTCAAAAGATGGAGCAAGATAATTCTAAAGATGATGCCGAGTTTACTCCTTTACCTGATGAAGTACTTGGTAAGTTAACGAGGCAAACGCAGAAAAAGATGGAAAGGGAAACGAACAACAAGAGAAAAAATGAAGGTGAAGAGGATGATTATACGGATGAAAAAAATGGAAGAAAAAGCAGGAAATTAGGTAGATGTACTTTGTTGGTTCGCCGGTCTGATAAAGGTGTAAATTCAGCAAATGGGTTTGAACTATATTCAGGAAAAAGGTCTATACTATCATGGTTAATTGACTCAGGAGTTGTGGATGTGAGTGAACACGTGGAATATATGAACCCTAGAAAGACACGTACAATGCAAAAAGGGTCGATTACGAAAGATGGAATCCATTGTGATTGTTGTAGTAAGATTGTAACTTTTTCAAAGTTTGAGGAACATTCAGGAAGCAAACTTGGTGATCCATTTCCAAATATCTTTTTGAAATCCGGCAAATCACTGATGCAGTGTCAAATTGATGCATGGGATAAACTAGGAGAGTTAGAAAAAAATGGTTTTTATACCATAGATGTTGATGGTGATGATCCTAATGATGATACTTGCGGGTTATGTGGTGATGGTGGGGATTTGATCTGTTGTGATGGTTGTCCGTCAACCTTTCACCAAAGCTGCTTAGATATAGAGGTACGGAAATTTATGCACTAAGATTTTAACGTTTTAATCTTTTTTTGTGTGATCTAATTACAGTTTTAATCTTTTTTTGTGTGATCTAATTACAGATGCTTCCCGAAGGTGATTGGCACTGTCCAAATTGTCCCTGCAAATATTGTGAAACAGTTGGTGGTAAAACTGAAGAGTCACTACTTACGTGCGGCCTTTGTCAGAAGAAATGTAATGACTCCTCTTTTCGAATAGTCTTTTAGTATTTGATTAAACCTGTTGGTTGAACGGAAATTTCTTGATGTTGCAGATCATGAATCATGCAGGCCAGAAATAGATGTCAAGCCAATTGAAAAAAGCTGTCTGAACTTATCTTTCTGTGGACGCAAGTGCCATGAGGTATTGAATGTCATGATATTCTTTTTTTTGTTGGTATATCTCAATTAAACCTTGTAGGTGTTAATTTTATTTCTTCACAAACCATCTCATTATCATGATTATGGTATACATGTGTGTGTATGTGGATATGTAACTGGGTTAGAAGGCTCTTAAATGAGGGATTACTCGCAAAGTGTTTATTCCTGTTCCAGTTAATTTTTTTAATCTTTTTTGCGTACATGTGTATGGGATATCCGTTGGAGACGTTTAGGGCCCAATCCATTCTTTGAATGACTGTGGATATTTGAGCAGTTAAATGTTCAGTAAAATAATACATCTTGGAATCACACACAAGAAGAAAGTGAACGACTAGTATTTTAGGAATTTAGGACCCTATAACCTAACACTTTGCAGAATTACAAACATAGAAATGCTTGATGCTGGGAATATCAGATGAGGTGGTATTTAATGGGGGTTAAGTATGCATACAAACATTCATTCATAACCACACATACACTCATGAGACTACACAAAACATGAGAAAATTAACCAAACACAGCAGATTGAATGTAATCTGTAGCAGCCTTTTAGAAGGAAAAACAAATGATACTATATTTTTTGTAAGTGGGAACATCAGACAAGTTGAGCAACTAGTTTCATCAAGTAGTCTCAACATTCCAGTAATATCAGTTTTTCGGTAGTAACTATTGCAAACATGTGGTCAGTTGGAAGGTCTTTAATTCTTCTTTTATTTTCATCTACATGATAAGAAAAATACCTTACACTGTTGTTTATCGCCTCTTTTCTCACTGTTAATTGGATGCTGTAGTTATCCTGATTAAATACTATGGTCATAACCTCTCTTTTTGCAGCTATACAGCCAGTTACAGAAAGAAGTTGGGGTGAAGCACGAATTGGATTCAGGATTCTCATGGTCTCTTGTTCATCGATCTGATTTATTGACTGATGCATCTTCTGTACAACTTTCTCGAGGGGTGGAATGCAATTCCATGTTGGCAGTAGCCATGTCAGTCATGGACGAGTGTTTTTTGCCTGTTACTGATAGGAAAAGCAAGACCAATCTAATTCGTAATGTAGTCTTCAATTGTGGGTAAGTCTTCAGTTCATCTAATATTTAATCTGCAGTCTTGGGATGTTTTCATCATCTAAATACACTATAGGCGGCTTTCTACTGTTTTACCCATTCAAGATAATATTAACTCCAAATCGATTGTTACTAATAAACTTATGCTTCGACTAGATAATGCACGTTGTCATTAGTTAAATTTTTT
Source organism: Artemisia annua (assembly GCA_014162995.1). NCBI lineage: Eukaryota > Viridiplantae > Streptophyta > Magnoliopsida > Asterales > Asteraceae > Artemisia > Artemisia annua. Next base: position 126,278 of record LBNU01013630.1, read on the forward strand.
TGAAATGTTAATTGTTACTAATAATCACAATCATTTAAGTATTGTTCAATGTTCACTATGTGCAGTGAATATAGATATTCAATATCTGCATGTCTACCACATTCAGCAGGGTTTGTATCCTTGTATTGTTATTTTGATGGTGATTTGCCACACGAGGAATGAATGATTGTCTTTGCCTGTTAGTGGAAATGATATAATAGGAGATTTGGTCAACTAGTGTATTAAACTAGCAGGTGATGGAAATACAGCTGTATTAAGTTTGTTCAAGGTGTCAGTTGAAACATTGTTATAGGATAGATGGAAAATAAATATATGTAGATTCAGATTAGCGTAAAAAGTTCTCATGAGGTGGTTATAGATGTGTCAGTGCATATTTGAGGAATACTTATCAGCGAGAAACTTCATAGAGAACTTAGTGACTGGTATTAGGTAGAGATAGTAGGGGCTTCAAGTATTGAAATAAGAATCTCTGACGATAGATCATTTGAGGATTAAATACAGGTTATGTTCTTTTTTTGTTCTTAAACACTTCTTTCATGGGATTGTGACTCACCTGGAAACCTTTAGCAGTGGTTAACAATCTACCTTTAGGAGGCCAAGTTCTATCTAGTTTTATGTTGCATTACATGAATTTTTTAATGTACACTGATGCTTTCTAATCTTCCTGTAGGTCAAACCTTAGCCGGTTAAACTATAGTGGGTTCTTTACAGCTATTTTGGAGAGGGGTGATGAAGTGGTTTGTGCCGCATCCATCAGGTAGGGTGCTTTATTTGATCCGCTGTGTAGTTAAATGGAGTAGCATGTGCTGTGTATTGACAGTGGATCCTGGTGGTCCTTTCAGAAGTTGTAACCTATTTTGTATGTGATATGGTCAGGATCCATGGAACTCAACTAGCAGAGATGCCATTTATTGGGACTCGTCATGTACATAGACGTCAAGGGATGTGTAGTCGGCTACTATCCGCTATTGAATTGGTAAGAAGGTTACGTGTGTAGGTTCTTGCAATATTATTACCGAAACCAGGAATTACACACACACACACACACACACAACAAACACGTTCACGCACACATGTATTTGTCCACGTTCACACACACATGTATTTGTCCACGAGTACACGTATACTCAAATCTATAAGTCCACAGTGGTGCATACCCATGCGTCTACTCTAAGCTTCTAAGCTTTTACGTATATGCATCTACGTCTATGTCTATCTGTACATCTACATGCATACGTTTATACCTATGTGTATAGTCTAAGTAGACATGCATGTCGTGTATTTGTGTATGTATACATATGTCTGAATATATATTCCCTCTGTTTTGCACTTTCTGTTAAAAAAAAATAATGCCTACTTCGATTATGTGCAAGCAATTAAAAGATTGTTTAGTGTTTTATCACTTTTTTAAGCCAATTTGTGAATCCCTATACAATATTATTTAATCTTTCTTCTCTCCTTCTCATTGACAATTCTTTTCGGGAAATTACATCTTTGTTACATTTTTTTTCCAGGCTCTGTCCTCCCTCCATGTTGAGAAGTTAATCATTCCTGCGGTTGCTGAACACATGAGTACATGGACTGATGTATTTGGTTTTCGTCCACTGGAGGAATCACACAAACAAGAAATGAGGTCTTTGAATATGTTGGTGTTTCCTGGGACTGATATGTTACAAAAGCCGTTAGTGAAGCAAGACACCCTCCCTGAAGGTAATTACCACTTGTAAAAGAGCCTGCTTTTTCCCCTTTATTTCTATTCTATTATGTTTAGGAGTGTGTTATGAAACTGATTATCTGATTATCATGTTACGGAAACGCAAATAATTCTTTATTAGAGTTTGGCAAAATAAAACCAAAAAGTGATTATTTGCGTTAAGGACCTTTCAAAACGCAGTTGTGCAAACGTTGTTGGGTACATGCTTTTTGAAAATGCTAGTTTTCCTTTTACATTTAAATGACATAGTTGCCCCTTTAAATGCTTGCTCTTTGTAGTTTTAGGCTTAACACAATTCACCACTTTCTTTTCTTTGGTCAACATACAGCATCGTGTTTGTTGTTGTTGTTGTTGTTTTTTTTTTTTTTTTTTTTTTTTTTTTTTTTTTTTTTTTTTTTTTTTTTTTCTTTTTTTTTTTCAGGTTGTTAATTTTGTGTTTTTGCACTCATTATGCTATCACCATTACTCTATTTTTATATGCCTATCTCACATATATAGATTGTCACAAGTCAAATATAAAATGTTTTTTTTGTCATTTTATCTATTATCTATATACTACTATATAATGCATTTAAGTTGTGCGCTCCATCAAAAATTAAGATAAGGAGCTCCAATTAGGGAGTGACATGCGTCACTTCTCAACTAAAAAATCACCTTTATTTTCAAATTGAAATATCTTTTGATCTATTTATTTTTTTAATGATCTAATTTCACCATATTTTCTAAAATTTTATGCTCTTTAATTCAACATCCATTTTGATATGTTTTTATGAGTTTTTAGTTTTTACATTTTTAGTGGGTTTATTTTATTTTGATTCAAATTTTATAACTTTAGCCTTTATTTCAATCCATTTTGATTCATATTTTCTAAAATTTTATGCTCTTTAATTCAACATCCATTTTGATATGTTTTTATGAGTTTTTAGTTTTTACATTTTTAGTGGGTTTATTTTATTTTGATTCAAATTTTATAACTTTAGCCTTTATTTCAATCAATACAAACTTGATTCGTGAAAATTATAACTTTTGGGGGAGTGTTTGACGGGTAAAAAATTGTTAAGATCTTTATGCGAGAATAATAATGTCACGGGAAATTTACAAGAAACCAAAGAAAACACATACGACGAACGCATATACTTTCGGAGTATTGTGTAACGAATTCACTAAGCGGGTACGAAATTGTGGGAAAGTTGGATTAGCAATTCATTCATTATATTTCTATTATAACGATATATTTTTTTTCGCCGCCGCTGTGCGCGGGCATCCAACTAGTGTTACTGAATAAGCTGATTTGCCAAACACTAAAGAGACTGATTATCTGATTATGTTGCGAACTTGCGATATTGAACAACATAATCAAATTCAAACACTATGTTTCAAAATCACGTTTTATAATAGCTGATTATCTGATTATGCGTTTTCAAAACGCAATATCTATTTTTATTAAGCAATCCCAAACACCCCCACTTAATTATATATGGTTACTGCAGGTAACAATGGTGTCCTAGTAGACAACGTTGAGAAATCAGAGCTGATATCTTCCAACGTTAAGGATTCTAGTGACAAAACCGCTACTGCAGATGGTTCTCAAGAACCTGGTGATCATGGTTGTTCTGTAGATGCAAACACGGAGACTCTTCCCAGCGATTCTCCTGTTAAAGATGAGATGCATGTGCCAGTAGTTGCTCCAAACAGTTCTGAAATGGTCTCTAGCATCAAAATTGCTGATGATGCAGATTCACGTACAACCCAAGTCCTTGATGTTGCATCACGTGATACTGTTTCTTCTGATACTCCCTGTGAACCTAAAGTATTGGTTTCTGTAGATCCACATGTTGAGTCGAATGTGGAAGAAACTGCTACTGCCAAAGCCACTGATGTCTCTGATGTTCCTTCAAGTAATTTCATTTCTTCAGCCACTCCTTGTGAATCCAAACCCCAGATCCCAGTCAATGAACCTGTTTCCACAAATCTACATTCGGACACCAATGTAGGAGAACTTGCTATGCAGAATGGTAATGAGACGAATGTAAAAACGATGCCCATGGTGGAAAAGCTTGATATGCAAAATGGATTTGATAACACCACTGATAACATCTCACTTGAAGCCCAATCACCTCCTAAAGTTGCTTCTAACAATAATGTTTCTTCAGATGCACCTTGTGAACAAGAATCTCCTTCCTTAGTTTCCCACACGCCCGTTACAGTAGAAGAATCATCTGCTGATGTCATTCTTGAGACTGGAATACATGCTGTTGAGGACAACGTTAAGCTCTCTGAAGGGAAGAAAGGTTTGTATGAAAGTGAAATAATTGCACAAGAAAGAGTTTGAGTGGTCGTCTATATATAACCCATGTACCTCAAGTGTTGTAGTCATCTAATCACATCCAAAAGTTAACTGAAAAGGTATACCGAGGCTTGATTTCCTTGTATTCAGTCTTCACATTGATTTAAATTTCCGGGATTCCCTCGTGTTGTTGTATCAGGCAAGATATAAATAGAAGACGTCCTCCGTATAGGCAAGTTATTTCAATATAGAAGCATCAGATTCTAACAAAAGCCAACCCATTTCTTATGACACTACATCCGTATGATCAATGTAGCCCATTTTTAGATTGTCATTATTGTGTGTACTAATCTTGACTGGTTAATCCTCATCTGAATGGTTAGTTTATCAATTTCTGTTTACACTAGTAATTATTTTATTTTATTTTTGCATGAACATGATTACATGAGCANGATCTCACCTCATTATATAAATGATACTAGAAATCAATCAATCACTTGCAACTTGATATTATATAAATGATACTAGAAATCAATCAATCAAGAGTGTGCACGTCACGAGTGTAAATAGCCAAAACCCATTAATCTTTTATTGACATGTGCATCACGTCTTTAAAAAAAAAACAAATATTTAAAAGTTTAAAAAGTCTCGCATGTTGACAAGCGACCTTTTTTTTTTTTTTTTTTTTAAAATTTCTTATTTGCTATTTCTACTCTTAACCTAATATTGTGGTCTAGTTAAACATTTTGACTTTTTTTAAAGAAAAAGACTAACTAATAAACAATAATAACATGAATAAAACTAATTGATAAACAAGACTAGCTGATAAACAAAATTAACTGATGAACACGCTAAATGATGAACAAGACTAACTGATGAATAAAACTGATGAGCAAGACAACATCAATCTGCATGTTGTTCATCAATATTAATCATAATCCATGCTGTTCATAAATGTTCTTCAGCAACATATGATATTCATCAATATTTTTCGGCATCAACTTACATTAACAAATTGTCACAAACTTTTATTTAGACGTTTATTTTTTTTCACAACTATTTTCAAACAAAGAAAAGGTATCTTACATAAAAATACCTTACCTCCAAGTCTCATTCCCTATCCCACCTCTCAATCTCAATAACTAAAAATGTATTTTGGTACACCAATTAGCGCATTTAATGTACTTTTACATGAAAAATTTCTCTTAGAAATTTTATCAAACACATTATATGCACCAGATATGTTTAAAACCTCCATTTGAAAATATAATATATCACTCATATGATATTGGATTTGAGTGATTCAAATTTCTGGGCAGTGAATGAACAAAAAGCTACAACTTTCGAGTTTTAAGTTTTGCATAATTTAGCATTTAAGTTAGACAAAATTAGGGCCGAAGATGCCAAAATTTCAAAAAAAAATCAATACCCACTTAAGTTTAAAAAAATATATTTGTGATTTATATATCAAAATTCATACCAAATTAAAGATAATTAAATTCTAGAAATTAATGTGAAATCGTTTTTTCATTGAAGTTTGTCGTTTGAAAGTTATAACAATTTAAAGTTTGAAGGTGAAAGAAAATATTGAAAAAAAAGAAGGAGAGTGGACTCGTGGAGTGAGTAATTTTGGAAGGATATAATTGTTTGTTTAGATAATCTTGCCAAATCAATGGATATAGTTATTTTTTAGCCTTTTCAATTTGTATATGATTTTTAAATGAAAGACTAACACCGTGCATAAGTACTCAAAAGTGAGCAGACTGGTAGACAAACTTTAGAAGTTCTTAACAAGGGTGTGGTTGATTTTTATTTTTATAATTTTGTTTATATAAAATAAAACACTATAAACCTGAATGTATGAAACAGAAAATAATCAAATATAAAGTTTAATAAGTCAAACGCTTGAAACTGATAAAAGTACGAAACATAAACTAATAAAAAATTGGTGTTAGTGAAAACCTGAGGGACAAAAAAGAATCTTTTACTTTGACCCGGGGTTGGAATAACATAACCCCATAACAAAATATAAACTACAATTACATTTAACAACATATAAATTAAGGCATAAGCAGTCAGCAGTACTACAGCTCAACTCATTCATCAAACCAAAAAAATGGGAACTTGCGGAGCAAGCGCTACGAACCATCTGCCTGCAGCTGATGTAGTGGTCGTGGTAGTGCCGTTTGTCGCTCAAGGACATCTCAACCAGCTCCTGCACCTGGCTCGCCTTATATCGACCTACAACATCCCTGTCCACTTTGTCAACACCACCACCCACAGTCGCCAACTCCATTCTCGCAATCGCGATTCGTGTCCACCCTCGAATGCTTCTAACCCCATCATATTCCACGAATTCGATATCCCTCCCTTCGCTTCCCCTAGTCCGAACCATGCTAACCGGTTCCCATGCCACTTGCAACCTTCATTTGAATCAACTATCCATCTTCGTGGCTCAGTTTCCGGACTTATATCAACTTTTTCTTCCGCTGCACGTAGAGTCGCGGTTGTGCATGATTTTCTCATGGCGTATGTTGTCCAAGATGTGCATGTTATACCAAACGTGGAGACTNATTTTTTTGATCCGATGGATGTTCTAAATAAAATCATATTGCTTTGTAATTTTGTAAATAAATTCATAATGCAGGAAGGTTTTTAATTTCATATAGATTTGAAATAGAATCAGTTCTTTTTTATTTTGTGATTTTTTTGATCCGATGGATGTTCTAAATAAAATCATATTGGTTTGTAATTTTGTAAATAAAATCATAATGCAGGAAGGTTTTTAATTTCATAATACAGGAAAGTAAATTTTTCAAATTTATTATTATAAAACGCCTCATTAATTTTGACAAAACAAACTTCCTTGATTTTTGGTTAAAATTGAAAATTAAAAATTGTTTCCCTAAATATCCTCAACTTTGAAAATTAATGAGCTTATCATATCACCCCCTAAACTCATCTATAAATTTGAATGTTATATGCACATTCTCAAATATCTCCTCCCTCTCTTTCTCTGTTTTAGGTTGTTAAACATTAAGGTAATTAAGTTAATGTTTTAGTTTTTTGAACATGTATAAACATAGTAGCAGCTTTGGTCCTAATCACTTTTGCATGCTTTTTTTGTGTGAAGCAAACACTATGGAACAGAACATCACTGCTTTATGTGATATTGACCCCATGCTTGATGATATCAAGATACTGGCACGCTGCATTAGCATATGGAAGTCCCACCCAAAAGGAAAGCCTAATGAAGTTTGGAGCTTAGACATGATCCTCCAAGATCCACAAGTAATAATATCCACACCTTATAACATGTTCCATATTGTTTTTTCATTTTAAAATTATTAAAATTCAATTTATTGTTTCAGGGCAATCGTGTCCAAGCAACTGTTAGAACAAAGGAACATATCAATAAATTTGGGATGCTGATGGATGAAGGTTCATGTTATCGGATTGCTAATTTTGGCGTGGGTGAAAATGGGGGGAAGTTCCCATTTTTGACACATCGATACAAGATTGCTTTCTTTAAGAACACTTCAGTCACAAGGGTAGTTAGCTTTGATAAGAACATCAAGGGGTTCAAGTTTGAACCGTTCACAAACTTTTCTGCTATACACTATAAACCAACTGATGTTGTTGGTGAGTTTTCCTGAATCAATAAATCGTTGAAATTCTATATATACGTAAACTTACATATGCTAATATTCAACTGATCTATTACGCAGATGTGATTGGAACAATTGTATCAATTACGGACCCTGTCCCGTTTAACAACTATGGTACTGACCAGGTTAGAAGAAATGTCGTGTTGGAGAATGTTGAGTAAGTATCTTTAAAAGCATACTACATTAATCCTTCCTTAATTTTATTTTCCATAAAACTTATATGTTGTTTATTCTATAACAGTGGTGTACAACTTCAGTGTTGTTTCTTTGATGCTTGGGCTGATAAGTTCACAAAGTATGCTGATAATCGTGACACTCTTGGTCATGTAGTCATGATTCTGCAACTTGCGAAAGTGAATTATTTTAATGGTAAATCTCTTTACTTTATTGTATTTTAAGTATTTTTATATGTAAATTTGTAAAGTAAGACTATATTTTTAATATATTGTGTCTAAATATTACAGGTCAACTTTCTATCCGTCCTGCGCTATTCTCAACAAAAATCTACATCAATGACAAGTTACCAGAGATTGAGGCTTTCAGAGAAAGGTAACCAAAAACTTTAAAAACAATTAAGCTTTCTTATCTTAACGTTGAACCTCATATTACCACTTTGCTTGAAAATGACCAACAGATTACCACTTTGTGATACAATCAATATTGTTATTAGTTAGGTTTTTATATGTTTTTTGACTTATTGTTTGATTAGACTATATATTATACCTATACCTATAGAGGAACCACAACAAGACTTAAAAGTAAGACAAATACATCATGGCTCTCACTGTAATTCTAACACAGCACATCAGGCACACTGTAATTCTACCATATATATGTTCTCTCTTTTTACTTATCATGTTACTATATTATAGGTACCAACAGATTCCTGGGTACGATCCGAAGAAACACATGATTAATATCTTCTCTCCAGCCAAAAAAATTATTGGAAAGGATGAGTTTTTGGAAGGTGCTGTTAAGAAGATGGTGGGCAATATTCGCGACTCTGACCGTGTAAGTTAATATCGTATTATTATTTTTATTATATATATGTCAAATAATACTAATTACGTATTCTATGATACTTTCACTTCATTTACCAATTGCGATATTTATTTAAAAATGTTTATTTTTAGGCATGCTATGCTATTGTGTACGCCAAAGTACACAAGATTCATCGCGAAAATGGGTGGGCATACCTTGCCTGCAAAAGGTGTGGTAGTTCTGCTAAGGAGATCCAAGTTACCAAGCCAAGTTCAAGCGGCTCAAAGTATAAGAAACCACAGACTTGGAAATGCAATAAGCATGACGAGATCACTGCCGTGGGAATGAGGTATAACTGCCCATCTTCCTTATAGTTTTACAATTTAAACTGTTTTTGAAATATTATTTTTCATTCCTTATTTTAATTTAATCTTTTATGTCATTTGTAACATAAAATAGGTTCAAGGTAATTGTTCGTGTTATTGACGATACGGGATCAGCATCACTTTTGTTGTTTGATGATTTTGTACACAAATTGTGTGGAGTGACCTGTCAGGAGTTGATCAACCAATATGGAGAAGCGCATGAGGATTATTTCCCTGCTGAATTGAATGTAATGGTTGGCAAGAAGTTATTGTTCCGGTTCCATTATTCAGATTGGAACATTACTAACAACGACCATATATATCAAGTGAAAATGATGTCTGATGAAGACATCATCATCAATGCATTCAAAGCTGATTTCATCATTGAGGTAGTCTCATACCAATTTAAGTTTTTGTGTCATTAAATAATGATTAAAGTTTCATATTTGAATAATCTTTGTTCACATCCTAAACACATTTTCAGGAACCTGTTACAGCTGAGAAACTCAATGAGGTTAGTTTATCTTTCTCAAATGTTTTAAGATCGTTTAATTATTTATTATTCCTTATAACTTTATTTGACAAATGCAAATGGTTTATAGGAGGAACAACTTCAAAATTCTGAAATGGAAACTCCTGTGTTAGCTGTTTCTAAGACATCAAAATTCTCAAGTGGTGATACTATTCCATTCAACATTGAATCAACTCCACCATCTGGATCAGGAAATAAAGATGCAGGTCTTGATACAAGGAGTTCTGGGAGTGGTAAGCATGATATAATTGATTTGGATCAGTATGACGACTCAGCACAAGAAGCAAAAAGGCAAAAGATGTTGGAGGATGGAATTCTGGCCGAGGTCAAGATAGAGAAAGAGGACTAACTTCAAGCCTCCTTAATAAATCATCTTCACAGTTTTATGCATTATTATCTGTTTCTTTTTATCCATGTTTCAGTAAGACAATGTTTTTAAAAGTTTGTTATCTTTGTTATGTTTCGTTGGAACCTTTAAAAGTTTGTTTGGGTTTTAACCCTTATAAACTATATCCTTTTATTTATTAATGAAGATGATAATGTTTCTTTCATTGAAATCCTATTTGATTCCATTTTCCTTGCATTGCCTTTGTTCTATACCGGTTTAGTTTATCTTAAACACCATTTACAAACAATGTTTAACCATCAAGTAAAATTTTAATCATTAACTTAAGCTTAAACAACATTTTTAATAATTGTTTTCAATAAACTAAATATAAAGTATTTTCAATATATTGTTCTAATCTTTAAGTTTTGCACAATTAAGCATAATAATGAACTTACAAATGTATCTCTATAAATCTACTAAATTTAAGGCAACTATGCCGTGTTTTTGTCAAACTACTTTCCTAAACTTTTGTTATCTCCCAAATAATGATAACCTCAAATTCAATACATATCAAATATATATTTTAACTATATTAGTTGTTCAATCATTTCCTAAACAAGTGTTTCTCAAACAGTAAATTCAAAAACATATCAAATCATATCACATATTCATTTAAAATATCACATTCACGATTATATCTTTCCCTAATTTTTAGAAATAATCCAACTATATAAATTGAATCAATAGTTAACCACAACCATCATAAACAAAAACCGTCTATTATCAAAATGTCAAATACTAATTCACCAAATGCAAGCAATGAAGGAGACAATAATAAATCACCCAACCTTCCCGTTGTTGCCTCGAAAAACGTACAAGTCATCGACATATCCGATGACGATGAGGTTTCCTTTATAGAGTATATATTTTCAAAACTATATACATTTATTTTTATGAACTAATGTTTGGTGTTTGCATTACAGCCTATTCCCATCACCCAAAAAAGAAGGAGATTAGTCAAGAATGGTGAATTTGTAAGCAAACATGTTGTTGATAGTGTGTCTTCTGTTCATGATTTGGAAAAAGGAGCAAATCCTTTACACGAGGTATGAACATATTATACTTACCATCTAACATTCTTCACAGTGTGTATATTAGGTGCATCAATAAAATCTACTAATAAATCTAATAATGTATAAACATTGTGTTAGGAAACCGATGATGAAACACCTATGCGTATAAAACACAAAACCAATTATAAACAAGCTTCAACTAAGAAGAAAACTTTTGGCCAAGTTTTTGATGAATCTCATGATGACGACAAAGATAAAGCCAAGCAAGCTTTCCAAGATGTTGACAATACAGTTGGTTTAAAATCTAAAGAATTTGTCCTAAACGATGAGAATCAACATTTGGATGACTTTATTGAAAGTGAAAATCTTTTTGATAAACAACACACTTCATTGTCAAGAGATACCAAGTATGCTCTATTTGATGAAGACATTGATGAAGATCTTCGCAACAAAAACAACAAAAGTGACGATGGTGTGTGGGTTAACATCAATGATCTCCCGTGGGGTTATAATGATTTAGGTATTCATAACAAGTACATTGATGACGAAGCATAAGAAGATTTACTTCATTCTGACACTCTAAGCGTCCAACCTTTATCCGAAGAAGATGATAAAGATAGTTTTATTGATGACGAGTCTTTAGGCTATTATACTAACAATTCTGAAGACACCGATGATGATGAATTTTGAGAGTTACTATCTTTTTTATCTTTATTTATGTTTTTTATAATAATAATTTGTATTTGAATAATGTGTCGATTTTTATTATCAACTTTATGATATTCAATACTATTAAATCATTTTATATGATCAACCTCATAATGCTATCGATTACCTTCTATCATTTTTACTATAAAATACCAGTAATTATGTGTTATAACATAATTCGACAGCAAACCTATATTGTTGTAAACCTATATTAACATTATTGAAAATAATCAACTTCGACACTAAAACTATATCAGCTTTTTATAAAGATAACTTTGCACCATTTCATTTCTTATTATGCAATTTTTTAAAGTCTTCATCTTAACATTTTTTTTAATAGACAATGTACGAACTAATATATACATTGTTTTAAATTAGTTATATCATGTGTCATTATAATTCAAAAATAACTTATTATTCATCATATTTAAATTTTAAATGATAAACATCAACCCATATTTTAAAGAAATGATTCTGACTTTTTCATTGTATATTAACATAATCAAAAACAAATCTCATACAATATTCTTAAAATTTAAATTTATACACTATTGGTTTCCCTATTAATGTGCATATTGTTTCTATTTCTAATCCTATCCTATACTATATATACATGTCGAAGATATCAGTTAATGTTACACCTCTAAACCCTAAATAATAATTGTAGTAGCAACATGTCGACCTTGAATGAAGAGTATGAAATGAATCAACATAACGCAGCAAAGGTGATCGATCAAATGTTAATTCATATAATTATGTTCGTTATCAATCATTGTTATACATTCTTATATTTACCTTTTGTTTAATTACCATGTAGCACGAAATTCAGTCAATCTCATCAAATGAATACTGGATCAATGACCCACCGGTTATCATTATATCCGATGATGAAATGGTATTCTTACAATTATTTACTATATGGAAGTTGACAACTTAAATATGTTAGGTTACTGATATTTCTTTTTGTTCAAGGATTACAACATAGATAATATAGGAAACACTAACTCAACAAAGGTGATGAATTTTTCATTCGTAAAATTATGTTAATTATTAAGCATTGTTGTACATTATGATATACTGATTTTTTTTAATTACCATGCAGAAAGAAATTGATTCAATTTCATCAAATGAATATTGGATCAATGAGCCACCGGTGATCATTATATCTGATGATGAAATGGTATTCTTACAATTATTTACTATATGGATATTGAAAACTTAAATATGTTATGTAACTGATATTACTTTTGTTTCAAGGATGACAATGTTGATGATAAAGATGTGGTGTATGATGACAACGTAGAATGGGTATGCATTAACAAAGATTGTCTATTCCACAATCACATTGTAGACACTTATGATGAAGATGAGAAATCCATATCGAAATTGAATCAAGATTATGCGATTGTCAAGAAATGATGTAAAACAACCATGTTACATTATTATTATTAATAAGTGATTCCTAATTACATAATAAAAAATATCAAACATTTCTGTTATCATAAACTCTTTGTTCTACTTTTTGTCGATTAATTTTTTTGTTGAATCATTGGTACAATATTAGTCTTCTATATATACAATTTAAACACTTGAAAGATCACAACACAAACATATGTTAATGCTAATACTGCCGAATACTAGAAAACAAGTTTTAGATAATAATTAAACCTTAAACGAGTTTGGTTTAACAAAAGTAAAGTTAACGATAAATCCGAATACCATAACTTACAATCCACAGCAAACCAACATTCAAACTTAACATAGTCATACATTAGTCATTACCATACGAACCTAATAATATTTAAACATTATTCATTACCATGTAAACCGTCAAGCTGGACCTCCAAACATGTTGCCTGATACATGTTTAACACACGTGAAACAACGGCATAGGCTCTGTTGCTGGACCATCCAAATCGTGAAGGAGATACATATACTTGAACCTTATCATCTTATTATAGTCAAACCTACATTCACGTGCAAACTTCCTCCATTCCCCAAATACGTTAATATGATTAGTACGATCTGGATCCTCCTTATGAGACTCCATCCTGACAGTCATTGTGCATTGAACATTTTGGTGTTTCATGACCAAATGTGTATACATGTGCATTGGATGGTGCACCAAAAAATCTGCCGGTATTGTCTGCAATATTTTTGTATTGTAACATATAAGTATGTCTACGTATATAAAATGATTAATCTAAAAACTAAATGTATAAACGAATGATACTTACCAGCCGTTTCATAACCACAATATGTGAATATCTCTTATAAAACGTATCTTCAACTTCACCAAAATGGTCGCGGTGAGCTGGCCAACGACAAATGTGGTGCATTCGGTCATCATCTACAAATATATTTTAAATTTCAGTAACCTCTTATTATGGTTTTAAGTATATTGGCAAAACTATACACATGCATATAAACAAATATGTTTCAAAATTGAATCCATCTTCAAAATACCGTGTGTGATAATTATGACAACCTATTTGTACGGATTAATAATATTTTTACTTTATTATAAAATAAATATATATTGCACCTTTGTCCTCATGAGGAATCTGTGGTTGTATTGGGTTGAGTTGTGTTGCACCAAAGAAATGTTCATCAGTATAGTTACTTCCATCGCCATTGAACGCCATCATCCACAGCTCATTGTTTTGATACTTCGTGAACACCAATATCATTCCAGGATCCAATCGCAAGGTTGTTCTTATAATAGTCCAAGTTGGATGGAACAGTTCATATTCAAGTCCACCATTAACACGATTCACCGGAACTGTAAACACGTGTCCTTCCACGTTAATCAGTATATCCCCTGCTTGACCTAACCCAGGCAAGAAAGAAGCTCGAATTCTCTGAAAATTCAGTTCACAATTATCTTATTTATAACAACTATATTAACATAATAAAAAATTCAAAACATATGTTAACGTAAGTAAAATATAATACCTGAGGCCTGTTTGTTGCAGCCCATACACGACTTTGAAAGCGAGAATAACGTCCATGGATTCCATCGTATCCTCCAAATTCAATTCCATCCCTATCATATCCTGTAACATAGAATGTATCATCACCTTCCTGGATGAAATGCAGCAACCTCACACGCGCACCGACATTTGCCACAGCCCATGAAGTCCATTTGTAACCCTTTAATGCCATAGGTCTATGGTATGGTGTAACTATTCCTACTTTGGTACGAACCATTCTGTTGTTTACCAAGTAAACATACTTATTCCCATTGTATCCATCCTCCGAAAATGGAAGCGGCAGATCCTGAAACATGTGCCGATAACTATTATATCACCCTAACTTTATTATTGCTTATATGTTACATAAAAAGTTTTAACTCATTACCTGTGATTTTGGATATGTCAACCGGTTCACCCAAACAATGAATTCCAAGGGCATTTTCCTATAATTACAACCAACATTCAATACAAAATATTGTTAAAATTAACAAGTCGTAAACTACATAACCCCTTATTCTAACATTACAATTATTGTTAAACAGATCGAGCATAGCAATTGTTAACCTATTCTTAAACAGATAGGACATTCATATCTCCTTATTCAATCTCTCCAATTATCTAACCATATCTGTTGCCTTTCCAAATATCAATATCTGTATTTTCTTAACTTTATGAACACCAACAACATGAAAAAATATTCCATCTTCAACCTTAACAAGTTCTTATCATATACCCATTACACCCGACATATGTTTCGTTTCCCCTTAAAACAACTTACAAAAACATCTTATAAACAACATGCAATTTTTTACTTTGATTAATCATGCATCTAAAAAAAAAGCTAAAAAGATATCCACCAACTAAGACCATAACCATGATCATCTTAAAGGGAAGAACAACAGATTAGCAGAAACATTAGATCAAACAATAAGTCAAAAAAATTCGGATGAGAACTAACCTTTTAATCTTCTTGGTGTGTGTTTTTTTCTTTCTTTTTCTTTATGGCGATTTGACAAGCTCTTTGTGAAGAGATGTTTATTGAAGAGAGTGATAATTTTTTTCACATTTGTAATGATGTTATTATAGCTTCACACGCATAATCAAATCAAGTTGCATGTAGGTTTTTTTATTAGTATAATTTTATTTGGGCTTTTAGAAAACATGTCAATCAATGAGATGGTATATTTGTATGTTGTTAACTTGGGCTCTTACAAACCGTACATTTTTTTCATTATGGTTGTGGCCCAATATCATATGCTCATAATTGAAAACTTATTTACCCTATATCAATTCCCTGATTTTGTGTTACTTTCCAATATTATAGGTGTAATCTTTATGTTTTCAGTTTTAAAATTTTAGAAAAACACAAACACTTTCCATTAATCAACCATTCTTGAGAATATTTCATAGTTTAAATGAAGAATGTTATTTAATCTTCTCATTCAAGCTTCAATTTTTTTGTTTTGAGAATGAATAACAAAAAGAAATCAAAGTTACCTATTCAGTCTTATAATGACAAGGAAAATGTTAATCCTCACAATCCGTATAATGTATCCGGCGTGTTTGAAGCTCAAGAACAACAGTCAACAAATCCTATACAATCGAATTTGAATCATCTACAATCTCATTATCAACAACATGGTAACAATTTCATTAATATTTTATTTAGCATACATTTGCATCAAAGAATTTTTAATATACCATTGTTGTACATACCTTTGTTCTTTAGGAGCCCATGATGACAAAGGAAAAAAGAGAAAATCCGTTATGATGAAGTCTACATCAAACGTTGATGTGTTACCTTTCACACCACGTAAGTATTTCCTTTGATAATGATTCAATTACTATTCCTATTATTTGACACTATATTTATGTTAGTCCATTTTACTGGTTTTTTTAATTTTTTATTAGCCAACACATGTTTTGCCAATAGCGTGTTCACACAACAAACAAGTCAACACACCCTACCTGTAAACAATCAACCTCAAAAAATGGGACGTGGACGCCCAAAAAAAATTAATTCAACAATACTCCCCGAAACTTCTATACAAAACAATAACACGGAAAATACAAATCAGTCTCCTATACACAATCAATGTACACCAGTTTCATATGTTGGCAACCCAAGTTCGACTATCCAATTGTCAGCATTGTCACCTATCCATATGCAAACTAATCCGCTATCCCAAAGCACATCAAGTAAGTTTATCAGTTATCAATTTGTCAATTAGTATGTATTTTCTTTTTTACAATATATTTTTTGTATTATGTTTTAACTAATTTTTTCTTTGTTAGCCGACCAATGTTTTCGCAATAGTGTGTTCATACAACAAACAAGTCAACAAACCCTGCCCGTAAACAATCAAACAAAAAAAAGGGGACGAGGACGTCAAAAAAAAAATAGATTCACCAATAGTCCCCAAAACTCCTTTACACAACAATAACACAGAAAATACAAATCCCTCTCCTATACCTACTCAAGGGACACCGCTTTCATATGTTGGGAACCCACGTTCGTCTAACCAATTGTCAACATTGTCACCTTTTCATCTTCAAACTAATCCGCTATCACAGGCCACATCAGGTAATTTTATAAACTACAAATGATTAAATTAGTATGTATTTTTTCTATAATATATATTTTTATTATGTTTTAACTATTATTTTGTTTGTTAGGCGCCCCATGTTCTCGCAATGGTGTCTTAACACAACTAACACCTCAAGACATCCTCTCGCTAAACCGTGAACCACAAAAAAGGGGACGTGGACGACCAATAAAATTACCTTCATCAACACTACCTAAACATACTACACACAACCAAAACAATGAAAATACCAATCCGGCTACTACTATACACAATCAGTGTACGCCACTTTCAAGTTTTGTCAACCCACATTCGGATATTCAATTACAACGTTATCCGCTCTCCGACATCACTTCAAGTATTGTTCTGCATTATCCCTATAAGTATTTGTTTTTATATTAAATGAATAATTGTAACACCTAATAATTTTTTTTAAGGTACATCATCTTGCATGAACAAAAACTTACCCATCTCACTTCCAAATGAGGTTTTGTTAACCAAAGATCCAAATGACATTCCTGAATCTATGGATCAAAATATAACTCCAGTTCAAATTCGACGTGGACGGCCCCCTAAGACACCAGTTACACCAAAAATAGTTAGATCAGTAGGAAGGCCTCGCAAAGCAACTGAAGAAATTTGTAAGTCAATTGTTTTTTATTTATTTTATCACTAATAACCATTTACTATATTTTTCTTTTGTAATCACAGCAAATCCAAGTATACATGTTCCTCTTCCAAACACACCTTTAAGCACTGCTTTAGGATCTTCATTTGCTAACTTGCATACTCCCGATGTACCAGATAAATTACGTCCTTTTGCTACTACTTCTGCAGGTTAGATTTAAAAATAAATGTACATTGTATGATCATACTTATTTGATCTTTCTCTAAATCATATATATAGTTCCTCTAAGTCCTTAAAAACTATAACAACCGTTAAACATTACAGGGGAATCATCTAATTCTAATCCTACATCAAGGTTCAAAAACAAAACTCCTGTACACTTTGACATTGGTAAGTAAAAAAACTGTTAAATGTATTATATAATTTTGTTACGTATTATCTTAATCAAAGAATGTGTATAAACTAACATATATCTTATACAGGTTGTCCAACTGTTTCACCAATGAATTGTGAAACATATGATAATGTTAATTCTACGACAGAAACCACAAGCATTAAAAAAGGCAAATCTATTGCAGATATACCTGTATTTGAGATGTCGGAAGAAGAACTTGAAGATGAGTATGGATATATGGATCGTGTTGAAGGCATATCTAAAGGTATTTATCATGTACAACATGCATACCAAGTATTGATTCATAATAATCTAATTTTTTACAAATATACTTACTTTTTTTTCCCTTCGTTTTCTTAGATTATTTTGACCATGGAGATCAAACTGAGCAATGCATCAAATGTGGTGCCATGCTTTGGCTTGCCGAAAGTTTGGTAGGATCATCTAATTCATCAAAAACCGAAGGATTTTCTATTTGTTGCGGTAGAGGAAAAGTAAAACTACCGGTTGCCTTAAAAAACCCACCGCCTTTGTTACAAGGACTATTAAAAGGAGAGAACCCAAAAAGCAAATCATTTATGGAGGACATACGACGATATAATTCAATGTTTGCTTTTACATGGATGGCTGGTAAGCAGGATACTTCGGTTAACAGTGGCCGTGCTCCTTATTGTTTTAGAATTCAAGGAAAAAACAACCATGTCATGGGAGATCTGTTGCCAAAAGCAGGCGACACACCTAAGTTTGGACAGCTTTACATTTATGATCCACCAAATGAGGTTGACCACCGAATTAATGCTGTCAGGTGATACACGCAATTATTATTTTACACAAACTTACATTCTTAATATTTTAGTGGTTTGTATAATTTATTAATTTTTATTAATGTTTTTTGCATTTGTAGTTCTTCAACATCTGACGCATCGTCGTCCTCAAAAAAGGTCATAGACCGCAAACTCACAAAGGAGATAAAAGATATGCTTGATAAACATAACCCTTTGGTGCAGAAGTATCGCATGGCTGGTGATTTAATCTCTAAAGGTGAAGAAAAGGTGAAAATCAGGCTTATAGGTAGACGTGACAAGGATGGTAGGCAACATAATCTTCCAACATCAAATGAAGTGGCCGCACTTATCGTTGGTGATTTTGATGCCATGCCTAACGAAAGAGATATAATTGTCCACAAAAATAATGGCAAAAAGAAATCAATTAGCGAGTTGCATGTTTCATACCTTCCCTTACAGTATCCATTGTTATTCCCTTACGCAGAAGATGGGTATAGGACTAACATATACCATCAAGGCATTACCGATGACACACCAGACGATAAGAAAAAATATGTCACCATGCGTGAATTTTTTGCTTACCGTATTCAAGATCGGCCTAATGTGTTCTCAACAATCCTAAATGGAAAACGGCTCTTTCAGCAGTTTTTGGTTGACGGGTATACAATGGTTGAGTCTGAAAGGTTGTTATATGTCCGTAACCAGAATAAGGAACTAAGATGTGAATCTTATGATAAATTAGCCCAAGCTGCACAAGCAAGCAATGCGCAAAGTAAAAAACGTGGCACGAAAGTGATATTACCGTCATCATTCACTGGTAGCCCCCGTTACATGATGCAGAACTATTTGGATGCTATGGCTATGTGCAAAGCTTATGGATACCCGGATTTATTTATTACATTTACCTGTAATCCAAAGTGGCCAGAAATTACAAGGTATCTACGTAGAAAGGGACTAAAATCAGAGGATCGGCCAGACATTACATCAAAAGTTTTTAAATTTAAACTTGATCAACTGATTAAGGACATCAAGGGAAAACGTATTTTTGGCCGTGTCAAAGCAGGTATGTTACATTATTACTTATTACTTATATATCATATAAACAAATTGTACATGCACAATAATCGCTTTTGTTTATACTAACATAAATTTGTTATCGTAATTGCAATGTTAAACAGAAGTATACACCATAGAGTTTCAAAAACGTGGTTTGCCACATTGTCATTTGTGTGTATGGTTGGAAACAGAAGATAAGTTGAGATTACCTGCTCAAATTGATCAATGTATATCAGCTGAAATACCGGATCCGGATAAAGACCCCGAGCTACACCAATTAGTAAAAGAATTCATGATGCACGGCCCTTGTGGTCCCGACCATAGAAGTTGCCCTTGCATGGTTGATAACAAGTGTTCTAAGAAATTTCCAAAGAAGTTCAATGAGAACACCTTCATTGATGAAAGCGGATATGCCATATATAAACGTAGCGATAATGGCAGAACTGTTCGGAAACAAGGTGCTGACCTTCATGCCGGTTTTGTCGTTCCTTACAACCCTACGTTATTAAAAAGGTAATACCAAATACAATTAACTTTTTAAATCTTTATTATTAAGCCAAATAATAATGATTTTAACTTTTCCATTTATATTTTTGTGTCTATTAGGTACCAAGCTCATATAAACGTAGAATATTGCAACCAATTCGGTTCTATCAAGTACCTTTTTAAGTACATTAACAAAGGTCCGGATAGAGTAACGGCCTCTTTGCAAGATGAAGAAACCGATGAGATTAACGATTTTTACGATTGTCGTTATTTATCATCATGTGAGGCTGCATGGAGAATATTCAAGTTTGATATACATCATCGTCAACCTGCTGTTGAACGTTTACCATTCCACCTTCCGAACCAGCAGTCTGTCGTATTTGATCCTACTGAAAGCATAGATTTTCAACTTGAAAAAGTTTCAGCTAATACTTCCAAGTTTTTAGCTTGGATGGAATGTAATCGAACAGATACTGATGCGCAAAAATTGTTGTACGTTGAGTTTCCAAAATTTTATGTTTGGAATAAAACTACCAAGAAATGGACACCAAGAAAACAAGGTAAATATATCGAACACAAATACTTATTGTTTAATTTACATTTACTTAACATTGACCATTAAATTTAATACTTCATATTTTTACACCATAAATAGGTAAAAGCATTGGCCGCATACATCATGTTCCTCCTTCTTTCGGAGATCTTTTTTATCTACGCCGACTTTTAAACCATGTTAGAGGAGCAAAAGAGTGGGAAGACTTGCGGGAGTTTGAAGGAGTGATATATCCTACGTGCAAAGATGCTTGCTATGCACGTGGTTTGTTAGACGACGATAAGGAGTACATTGATGGAATTATTGAAGCAAGTCAGTGGGGTCTTGGGGATTACTTGAGGAAATTATTTGTAATGTTAATAGTATCTGATACTATGTCCAGGCCTGAGATCGTATGGGAGAAAACATGGAAACTTTTAGCTGAAGATGTGTTGCAGATAGAAAGAATAAAACGAAATCATCCAGGTATTTAACATTAAGCAACTTTTATTTTACGGAACTTGAACTAAACAACTTATTTTCAGTGTTTCTTTAACATAAACAAATTTTATTTTACAGATCTTGAACTAAGTGACACACAAAGATACAATATATGTTTGACATATATTGAGGATTTGCTACTTAGCAGTTCGAGAAGTCTAAAAAAAATAGTGAATATGCCTTATCCCGATTCCGAATTTACTATGGAAGGCTACAACAGGTTGATTTACGATGAAATGGATTATAATATACCTGACTTGATTGTCCAGCATGATTCACTATATGCAACTTTGACGGATGAGCAAAAAGGCATATATGAAACTGTCGTAGATGCCTGCAACAAAAATACAGGAGGTATGTTTTTTGTATATGGTTATGGTGGAACGGGCAAAACTCATGTGTACAAGACATTGACTGCGGCTATAAGGTCAAAGGGTCAAATTGTTTTAAACGTTGCATCGAGTGGCATTGCAGCTCTATTGCTTGATGGTGGAAGGACGGCACATTCGCGGTTTGCTATCCCTATAAATGTTGTAGAGGATTCTATGTGTTCAATTACGGGAGATAGTCCACTTGCAGAATTGATACGTGAGGCGAGGTTAATAATATGGGACGAGGCGCCGATGACGAATAAACTTGCTTTTGAAGCTTTTGATAGAACACTACGAGATATAAATTCAGGTACTTACACGCCAAATTCTGACAAGGTTTTTGGGGGGAAAGTCGTAGTTTTTGGTGGAGACTTCAGGCAAATTTTACCCGTTATACCTAATGGAACACGGCAAGATGTTGTCCACGCATCGCTAAACATGTCCAGGTTATGGAAACATTGCACCGTGTTGAAACTTACTAAAAACATGAGACTTCGCGTTGGGTGCAATCCAGCCGACGCCGAAGAAATTAAAGATTTTGCCGAATGGATTCTCAATATTGGCGAAGGCAAAATAGGTGGAAAGAATGATGGCCATGCTGAGGTTACATTTCCAGAAGAAATGCTCATACCCGATTCTGATGATCACGTAGAATCTGTTATAAAGGAACTATACGACAATTGGGAAAATAACCGGTGGGATCCAACCTATTTTCAAGATAGAGCTATTCTTGCACCCACACACAAGGAGGTTGACAAAATAAATGATCGTATGATGTCTATGCTTCCTGGAAAAGAGAAAGTTTGTTATAGTTCGGATACGGTGACAGATGTAGATGATGATTTTAATTACCATGAGTCGCTATACACGACAGAGTTCTTGAATTCAATAAAGATGTCAGGTGTCCCGCATCATAAGTTAGTTCTAAAAGTTGGGGCTCCGATAATGTGTATGCGTAACATTGACCAAAGAGGAGGGCTATGTAACGGCACACGGTTGCAAATTGTGAGGATGGGAATCAATAACATCGAGGGTAAGATTATAGCTGGAGGTCAGATAGGGGCTGTTGTTGCTATACCTCGGATGGTAATTAGTCCATCTGATAAAAAGATGCCTTTTCAACTTAACAGGAGACAGTTTCCAATATCTATTTGTTTCGCCATGACCATTAACAAGAGTCAAGGCCAAACTTTGTCTAAAGTTGCTCTATATTTGGAACGGCCTGTTTTTTCACATGGCCAACTATATGTAGCCTTATCGAGAGTAAAGAGCAAGAAAGGTTTGAAAGTCTTATGCTGCGACAATGATGGGAAGTATTGCAATTATACAACAAACGTTGTATATAAAGAAGCCCTTCAACGCTTATAACCTTAGTTATGTTATCATTCAAAATGTAAAATGTTTAAGATTGAATGTATTATTCTGTTTGTATTACATAACCATTTTATTTTCATCTAATGCTATATCTCTTAAACAATATGCTATTATATCAAGTATCTTCAATTATGATTATTTGTTTTAATTTTTCAGAATGAAATATAATGCCCAATTTTTTATGTCAAATTCATAATATCTTAAATTAACTACAAACATTTTGTTATATTTTTGGACAAACAAATTCTTAAAACTAGCCGCCCATCGGGCGGGCCTTGAAGCTAGTTTCATATATATCGAGTCTATAAAAAGTGTTAAACATAATAAATTAAGTCAATAAACAATTCTTGCATGTAATCTTCATTTTTAAAAAAAAAACTTAGTTAAATTAAAAAAAGGTGTCACACCTCACTTCTTAGCATGCCTTTTCACGCCTCATTTCACGGCACGTCTAAAGTGACGTCTTGATCTATTGTGTAACGTGGAGATCACGCCTCGCGCCTTAGTGCTGCCATGACGCGCCTTTTATAACACGGGTTTTGGGTGAGCCAAAGAAAACAAATTATTTATTTAATTAAAAAAGGGACAAGCTATATGAAAAATACATTATAAAAAAGTAAAAAAAATCCCGCTACCAAAAGAGATTTTGTGTTTTATGAAAGAAAATATTCAGTATGTTTTAGTGGGCTGCGTTTGATTTGCTCTTCGACCATATCATTCTTCAAAACGTCTCTGCTGCTGCTGCTGGTGGTGGTATATTTATATATCTACTCACATTTCTTTTCTTTGTTTATGATATTCATGATGCAAGCTGCTACTTTTCTTTTTTATAAATAAATTCTCATGACCACCAACTGTTTGATAAAATTCCTCAACATGAAAATGCTGCTGCTGCTGCTATTTCTCCAATCCAGTAAAACAATGCTGCTATAACATATTGCTCTTTTTTTCTTTTTTTAACAGGAAGGAATGATGATGCATATTTCTTATTATTGATACAGCACCATGAATGCCATAACCGCCACCATTCCGCAACCCACCATCCACCTAAATCACTACAACCACCTCTTGACCTCCCTTTCAGCTTCTTCGTCCCTCTCACACCTCAAGCAAATTCACGCCAAAATCATTCGCTCCGGCCTTCACCGCTCCAATTCCCTCCTCATCAAACTCGTTCTATCTGCCTCTACGCTATCTTCTCCATCCTTTGATTATGCGTTATCTGTATTTTACCAAATGCACAACCCAGAACCACATCTCTCTAACAAGTTCTTGCGTGAACTGTCTCGAAGTAACAGACCTGAAAAAACCCTTTTAGCTTACGCCAACATGAGGGCGCAAGGATTTGTTATCGACAATTTTAGCTTCCCATCGCTTCTCAAAGCATGCACCAGAGTGTCAGCGTTAAGTGAAGGGATGGAACTTCATGGGTTTGCCTTAAAAATGGATTTTGTGTCTGACCCGTTTGTACAAACTGGTTTGGTTGCAATGTATGCAGCCTGTAGCCATATTGAAGATGCAAGGCTGGTATTTGATAACATGTCCAACAGAGATATTGTTGCGTGGAACATTATGATCAACGGGTATGGTGCCTTACCATGCAACTCTTTATTATAGTCGTAATGAATTGCTAATTTCTCACATTTTTTCAACTTCTAAATTGTAAACAGCTACTGTGAGAGTGGGCACTATAATAATGTGTTGCCCTTGATGGAGGAAATGAAGAGATCCAACGTAAAGCCAGATGAGAAGATGTATTCAACTATTCTTTCTGCCTGTGGCCGTGCTGGAAATCTAGAATTTGGGAAAGCTTTTCATGAGTTCATCACCGAAAACAAAGTTGTGGTTGATTATAACCTGCAATGTGCACTAGCAATCATGTATGCAGGTTGTGGCTCCATGGACATGGCAAAAAGTTTGTTTGAAGAGCTGTCACCGAAAAACATAGTTGTTTCTACTGCCATGATTACAGGGTACTCAAATGCTGGACAAATTTTATCTGCACGTTTGATTTTCGATGAGATGGCAGAAAAGGATTTGATTTGTTGGAGCGCAATGATTTCTGCATATGCAGATGGAAGTCAACCCCAGGAAGCCCTTCAGTTGTTCGACAAGATGTTAAGTTCGGGTGTAAAACCCGATCAGGTCACTATGCTAAGTGTTATTTCTGCTTGTGCTAGTCTAGGTGCTCTCGATCATGCAATAAAAATCCAATTATATATTGATGAAAATAGGTTAAGTGGAGTTTTGCCTGTAAACAATGCACTTATTGACATGTATGCAAAATGCGGGGAACTCAAGAGGGCGGAATCAATTTTTGGTAGGATGCCTAGGAGAAATGTCATTACATGGAGCAGCATGATCGGGGCTTATGCTGTTCATGGAGATGCTATGAATGCCCTTGACCTCTTCCATCAAATGAAAATCCAAAAAATTGAGCCAAATGGTATAACTTTTGTCGCGTTGCTGTATGCTTGTAGCCATGCAGGGTTGGTTGAAGAGGGTCGAAAAATCTTTGCATCAATGATTGACGAGTACAATATAACACCCAAACTAGAGCATTTTGGTTGCATGGTGGATCTATATGGCAGAGCTAATTTGCTTAGAGAAGCTCTTGAGGTCGTCGAAGGGATGCCCATGGCACCGAATGTTGTCATATGGGGATCGCTCATGGCTGCATGTCGTGTCTACAATGAAGTTGAACTAGGCGAATATGCAGCAAAACGGGTTCTTGAGCTAGACCCGTATCATGATGGGGCCCACATCCTCCTGTCAAACATATATGCCAAAGAAAGAAGATGGGAAACTGTTGGGGAAATGAGGAAATTGATGCAGAAGAAAGGTGTAGTGAAGCAACGAGGATGTAGTAGAATTGAATTGGACGGTGAGATACATGAGTTTTTAACAGCGGATACAGATCACAAACAAAAAGATGAGATATATGGCAAGTTAGACGAGGTTGTAATTGAGTTAGAGGTGGCTGGTTACACTCCAAATATGGGTAGCGTTTTGGTTGATTTAGAAGGTGAAGAAAAGACAAAGGCGTTATTATGGCATAGTGAGAAGTTGGCACTCTGCTTTGGGTTACTAAGACAGGAAAGAGGATCTTGCATTCGTATAATAAAAAATCTGAGAGTCTGTGAAGACTGTCATAACTTCTTGAAGTTGGCATCTAAAGTTTATGACACCCAAATAGTTGTACGGGATCGAACCAGGTTTCACCATTACAAGGACGGCGCGTGTTCTTGTAAAGACTATTGGTGATTGGTGATACAAAGGAAACTATAGGAAAATGTGAGCATATGAATGTCCCACATGTAGTCTACAAATCTAGCATATATAACTCATCATAATTATGTATTTTTGACTAAAAACTAGCTGAAAAAGTTCAGTCTCTCTCTCTCTTCTACCTTAGCTTTTGTATATGATTTTTGTCTAACAAATGCTTTTTGAGCTAAATAACTTGGCAGTTAATTTTTCTAACGGTGAATAGGTTTTATGTGTATAAAAATGAGAAACACCCAAGTTACTTCCTAACTAGACAAGATAACACAAGCAAAGGCTGTTCATACCACCATCAAATTAAATTTACACAAGCAATACTTTTTGCACATGTTTTGGTTTTTAAACTATTAATGTACTCCGTAACTCTTATTTGGTGAGTACTATAAAAGATAGCCGTAATGCCACAAGGGGGTGTTTGGTTGTGAGATTTCAAAAAATCCCAAGCGAATTGAATGAGTTTGGTTAAATAAACTAAAATAGAGTTGTATAGCCAACAGAGGCGGACCCCGAGGTGGTTCCTTTACTACTTAGCGGAGACGACAAAACCAACGAGTCAAAAGTCAAACGGTCAACAGGGTCGGGTTAAGTTATGTTTTTCAGATACAATATAAAAATATCTAATGTGTTCTGATTTGGTTTCTACTTTTACAAAAACCGCAAGTGCGGTGTTGGTTCGGTTTTAGTCAAAACCCGCACCGAATCGGACCATAGTCACCCTAACCAAGACACAATAACATATTCGGAGCCAAACAAAAACAACATATATACTCGGTCGTATTTACATGTAAGCAGCACATGCGTTATTTCCCGCCATTATTTAAAATGCGTGTTTTGTTAAGACAGTGTCGAACCTACTGCTCAAATGCCTCTGCTGCTGCTATCATTTCCGCAAATTCACAAATTACACGCTATGGCCGCCTCGGCCAAGTCGACAATGCTCGTAAAACATTCGACATTTTACGCGAAAAGAACATCGTTTCATGGAACTCAATCATCGCTTGTTACTTCCAAAACCACCAACCTTATGAAGCCCGCCAACTGTTCGACCAAATGCCTCTCTCAAAAAACACTGTTTCATGGAATGGTTTGATTTCTGGGTATGTCAAGAACAGTATGCTAAAAGAGGCACGCCAAGTGTTTGATCAAATGCCTGACAAAAACATTCTTTCTTGGACTGCTATGATTCGAGGTTATTTGGAACAAGGTTTGGTTTCTGAGGCAGAGTTGCTTTTTTCGCAGATGCCCGAAAAGAATGTTGTGTCATGGACAGTAATGTTGGGTGGCTTTATTCAAGATAATCAGATTGATAAGGCGCGTCGCCTTTTTGACGCAATGCCGGTTAAGGATGTGGTTGCCTGGACTAGTATGGTTGGTGGGTATTGTCAGACAGGTCGTTTGGCTGAAGGACGAGAGATGTTTGACGCGATGCCTGAAAAAAATGTGGTTTCTTGGACGACTATGATTTCTGGTTATGTTCAAAATGGTCGTGTTGATATTGCTAGGAAACTATTTGAGGTGATGCCTAATAAAAACGAGGTCTCGTGGACCGCAATGTTGATGGGATATACACAGTGTGGAAGGATGGATGAGGCTATGGAGCTTTTTGATGCAATGCCTTATAAGTCTGTGGTTTCGTGTAACGCGATGATACTTGGGTTGGGTCAAAATGGGGATGTAACTAAAGCAAGGAAGACATTCGATCAGACGAGGGATAAGGATGTTGGAACATGGAGTGCAATGATAAAGACCTATGAAAGAAAAGGCTTTGAATTAGAAGCGCTAAGATTGTTCTCGTTGATGCAAACAGAACGAGTTAAACCCAATTTCCCTTCATTAATTAGTATTCTTTCAGTTTGTTCCAGCCTTGCGAGTCTTGATCATGGTAGGCAAATTCATGCTCAGTTGGTCAAGGCTTTGTTTGATACTGATGTGTATGTTGGATCAGTATTGATCACAATGTATGTAAAATGTGGGGATCTGGTAAAAGCTAAGACGGTGTTTGATAGATCTCCTACTAAAGATATAGTTATGTGGAATTCCATCATTACAGGTTACGCACAACATGGTTTAGGAGAAGAAGCTTTGGAAATTTTCCATAATTTGTGTTCTTTAGGCATTTCAGCAGATGATGTTACTCTCATAGGAGTTTTATCAGCTTGCAGCTATACCGGGAAGGTTGATGAAGGACTCGAAATATTTGATTCCATGGAGTCAAAGTATCATCTTGAACCAAAAACTGAACACTATGCTTGCATGGTGGATATGCTTGGCCGAGTTGGTCGGTTAAATGAGGCAATGGATCTAATCAATAAAATGCCAATGGAGGCGGATGCTATCATCTGGGGTTCTTTAATGGGTGCGTGTAGGACCCACATGAACCTTGATATGGCTGAAGTGGCAGCTAAGAAACTTTTACACCTTGAGCCAAGAAACTCGGGACCATATATTTTGCTTTCAAACATATATGCTTCAAAAGGTAAATGGTCTGACGTTGAAAACCTTAGGAAGACAATGAGATCACATAGTGTAAAGAAATCACCTGGTTGTAGTTGGATAGTGATTGAGAATGAAGTGCATATGTTCAAAGGTGGGGAAAGTAGGCTCCACCCTGAACTACCGTTGATCATAGGGATGCTAGAATACTTGAGGGGGTTACTAAAAGAAGCTGGTTACTCTCCGGATGGAAGTTTTGTATTGCACGATGTAGATGAAGAGGAAAAGGTGCATAGTTTAGGTTATCATAGTGAGAAACTGGCTGTGGCATATGGACTTTTGAAGTTGCCAGAAAAGATGCCAATTCGGGTAATGAAAAATCTTAGGGTTTGTGGAGATTGTCATTCTGCTATTAAATTGATATCGCAAGTGATGGGTAGGGAGATCATTTTGAGAGATGCAAATAGATTTCATCATTTTAAGGATGGATTATGTTCTTGTAAGGATTTTTGGTGACCTGATCCATGTTGCAGGTAATTCTGTCTGTATATCTGAGTTGGCATTGCTGTGACGGCATATTATATCTTTCTGCTAAAGAACAGTATTAATATTCATGAATTAAGATGCATGTATTTGATTGTATTGTTTATTTTTTTTCTTTGAGTTTTTGAAAGGTTTAAATCAATAAGGTGGATACTTGATTTATGAGAATGCGTTAGGAAGTAGAAAGCACAACCACCCTTTTCAAAATAACATTTGACTCATATGTACGTGTTTCAACATAAACACTTCTCAAACAATGACATATGACTCATACTTATGCATAAATTTTAATTTTGATTAATATACAGTTATATAGTTTTGGTGATTTGTTTTTATGAACAAGGAAGTACAACATATGTTTTTGATAAAATAAAATTTTGATGTGCATTTATAGTGTATTCTGCTTCCTCATTATCTAATTAATTTTTGTGGTGAAAATTCTAGTTTTGGTAGTCTCAAGGATCTTGATTCAGCTGCAGTGAATAGACTTCTTCAAAATGACTCTTACAAAGGTGAGTGAATTCTTTTATTCCAATTTTTGGAAGAAGGCCTTGATTTTCTATTCAGTTACGTTGGGATTTGGTTTCAAATGTACATGTGTTTGTCTTGTTTTTCAAATAGAGAAATAATTGAGAGACCTACTCATGAATAAGTTTATGCCTAAAAAGTCGTGTGTCAATAATATACATTGGTTGCATCAACGGGCTCCACCTTGTACAATCCAATAAGCTAATGCCACAGAGATTTAGACATAAAATTAGTCGTAAGTTTTAGGCCACTTAATCATTTCTCGTTTAAATATTACGTAGTAGTGTGTTTGTGTTGCTGTTTGAGTATTATGTCCACTTTTCTATTTTGGTTTGGTTCTAAAATCAATGTCCAGTTTCATATTTCGACCAATCAAATAGGATTTCAAAGTTCAATATGAAATTTTATTGGTGCACAATGTAATTTTTCTAAAGTGCAAATTGAAAGTGGACATGTAATTTGGGACAGAGATAGTAGTATGTCTGTGCTCTAATGTGTTTCAATCAAATGCCAATGATATGTGTAGAGTTCAAGCTCGGTGATTGGAGGTGGTTTTGAAGCAGGTCGAGTCTGAAGGATGAGCAGCAGGTGGATGGCATGTATGATGTACCCTACCATTGTATCATGTGCCATCCTTGTGAAATTACTGGATAACCCAATCTGGCATCAGGGATCCAAGTTGATTCAGGATATGCTATGCCACAACTTAATGGACTGTACATTGCCAAAAGCTCGTTAACGAAACTGTACAGTATATAAGTCAACCCAAGAGACCTTCTTTGTCGTCAGGATCGTGAGTAAATTGCTTCTTCCATCCGTGTGAGTTCCTATTTATCATACTTGAATGTTCTTTATGACAAACTATCGATACATTGTTCATTGATCATTCTTTGTAATTTCTTTATGTGTGGGATTATGCCATAAATTAATCCGTAATTTACAAGAATTATTAGATTCTGGTAATGAACTAATGATTAAAATCATATACAGATTAATAATTAACATAACATATGCTTAAGTTATTGCTGACATTGACTTTTACCCATAAGTGTAGTTCATGAATGTATATTCTTTTTATTTAGCATCGTTTTTTTAGCCGTTCTAATATATAAAAGAACATAATACATATGAAGGAAAGAAAACACAGAGTACATTCATGCCAAAAGGGAGAATAGATTAATCATTTCTTATTAGTGATATCATTTCACTAGGAATCCCGTCTTCTTGCCAAACACACTAAACAATTCCATTTCTTCTTGTTTCATTCACATATGCATTTCTCCTTAAAAGAGCACACCTAAAAAGGTATTTTTGGTTGACTTTACTTATGAAATGCTGGTTTTTACATGTTCTTCAAACCATTGTTCGATGATGTCCAACGTTATAAAATATGAAAGGTAAGGAGAATGTTCTAATACTTAAAACTACTTTAGTTGGAAACTAAATTAGAAAGATTGCTAGCAGAAAGTGAACAAATACCAGCATTTTGCATTTCATATTGAAGGTTTACTTCAATTCTAGCTTTGCACGCAACTACAATAAGATGTCCACTTTCGACAACAAAAAGAATTACTATTCGGTTCCTCATTCCCATGTGGTGCTATATATGACGGGATGCAAACAAAGAATACAAAATTGGCATCATGTATACACCCTACCCCTGACTTATACTATAACTTAGCTTGTGGTGTGGGTAACTTGTAACTAAGGAACTAACTACATGTAAATGAAAACGTGTATCATCTTTAATCCATCAAGGCTGACATGGTTAAGAAATGGCATATGTGAGTGTTTCAAGCTCTTCAGGGCGCCGCATTGTCTTTTGCACACACAATAATCCTTCCATGTCCTTCGAGTAGGTTAATCGGACGTTCCAATGCATAGACCTCAGAGCTTTTTCCACTTCATTNCTTGATTTCTGAGAATGAGTTAGGAAATAGAAAGCATGCTTACCCTTTTCAAAATAACATTTTGACTCATATGTACGTGTGTCAACATAAAACACTTCTCAAACAATGACATTTGACTCATACTTATGCATACCTTTTAATTTTGATTAATATACAGTTATATAGTTTCGGTGATTTGTTTTTATGAACAAGGAAGTACAACATATGTGCTTGATAAAATAAAGTTTTGATGTGCATTTATAGTGTATTCTGCTTCCTCATTATCTAATTAATTTTTGTGGTGAAAATTCTAGTGTTGATAGTCTCAAGGATCTTGATTCAGCTGCAGCGAATAGACTTCTTCAAAATAACTCTTACAAAGGTGAGTGAATCCTTTTATTCCAATGTTTGGAAGAAGGCCTTGATTTTCTATTCAGTTACGTTGGGATTCGGTTTCAAATATACAAGTGTTTGTCTTGTTAATAGAGAAATTATGAGAGACCTAGACTCATGAAATAAGTTTATGCCTAAAAAGTCGTGTGTCAATAATACATTGGTTGCATCAAGGCTCCACCTTTTACAATCCAATAAGCTAATGCCACACAGATTTAAAGATAAAATTAATCGTAAGTTTTAGGCTGCTTATTCATTTCTCGTTTTAATATTAGTGTGTTTGTGTTGCTGTTTGAGTATTATGTCCACTTTTCTATTTTGGTTTGATTCTAAAATCAACGTCCAGTTTCATATTTCGACCAATCAAATAGGATTTCAAAGGTCAATATGAAATTTTATTGGTGCACAATGTAATGGTCCCACTTTTCTAAAGTGCAAATTGAAAGTGGATATGCAATTTGGGACAGAAATAACAGTATGTTTGTGCTCTAATGTGTTTCAATCAAATGCCAATTATATGTGTAGAGTTCAAGCTCGGGGATTGGAGTTGGTTTTGAAGCAGGTTGAGTCTGAACAATGAGCAGCAGGTGGATGTCATGTATGATGTACCCTACCATTGTATCATGTGCCATCCTTGTGAAATTACTGGATAACCCAATCTGGCATCAGGGATCCAGGGAAGTTAATTCAGGATATGCTATGCCACAACTTAATGGACTGTACATCTGCCAAAAGCTCGTTAACGAAACTGTACAGTATATAAGTTAACCCAAGAGACCTTCTTCATTGTCAGGATCGTGAGTAAATTGCTTCTTCCATCCGTGTGAGTTCCTATACCATACTTGAATGTTCTTTATGACAAACTAGTGATACATTGTTCATTGATCATTCTTTGTAATTTCTTTATGTGTGGGATTATGCCATAAATTTCTAGTAATGATTAAAACCGTATACAGATTAATAATTAACAGAACATATGTTTAAGTTATTGCTGACATCGAATTTTACCCATAAGTGTGTAGTTCATGAATGTATATTCTTTTTATTTAGCATTGTTTTTGTAGCGGTTCTAATACATAAAAGAACATAATACATATGAAGAAAAGAAAACAGAGAGTATATTCATGTCAAAAGGGAGAATGGATTAATCATTTCCTATTATTGATATCATTTCACTAGGAATCCCGTCTTCTTGCCAAACACACTAAGCAATTCCATTTCTTCTTTTTCATTCATATAAGCATTTCTCCTTAAAAGAGCACACCTAAAAAGGTATTTTTGGTTGACTTTACTTTTCAAATGCTGGTTTTTACCTGTTCACTCCATTGTTCCATGATGTCCAACATAATAAAATATGAATGGTAAGGAGAATGTTCTAATACTTAAAACTACTGTAGTTGGAAACTACGGAGTAAATTAGAAAGATTGCTAGTAGAAAGTGAACAAATACCAGCATTTTGCATTTCATATTGAAGGTTAACTTCATTCTAGCTTTGCACGCAATTACAATAAGATGTCCACTTTCGACAACAAAAGAATTACTATTCGGTTCCTCATTCCCATGTGGTGCTATACGCATAAAAATGACGGGATGTAAACATAGAATACAAAATTGGCATCGTGTATACACCCCACCCCTGACTTATACTATAACTTAGCTTGTGGTTTGGGTAACTTGTAACTAAGGAACTAACTACATGTAAATAAAACGTGTATCATCCTTAATCCATCAAGGCTGACATGGTTAAGAAATGGCTTATGTGAGTGTTTCAAGCTCTTCAGGGCGCCACATTGTCTTTTGTACACACAATAATCCTTCCATGTCCTTAGAGTAGGTTAATCGGACATTCCAATGCATAGACCTCAGAGCTTTTTCCACTTCGTTTATGGTCTCAACACTGTCACGAACAATAAGTTTTCCTTCTGGTCTCAGCAGCCTATCTACTTCCGCAACCAAAGCCATAACGTTACATCTATAACACCAAATAAACAATAAGTATATGATTAATCTCACAGGATATTTGGAAAAGAGAAAAGAGCACTTTGACTGTTGCTTAATCAAACTGTTTTCCATTCAGGAACTTGATATGAATTCTTGTAAGCATCTTGGATATACCTTTATATCCACTCTTAACTGGAATAAAAAATTTATGGAACTTTTAACTTTTATATCCATTCTAACTTAAAGAAAAAAGTTATGGTCAAATACTACGATGTGTGTTAAATTCAGTGATTAATTTTCAATTTCGATGTGAATGCTAGTCTATTTGACCACAAAAGTCAGAGGTGGAAGGGGTAGAATGATATCAGATGATGAATTCAGTAAATGAAAAGTAGATCACCTACTTGCTTTTTATCTTGGAGAACAGATGGTCTGCATGGAGAAGATCATAAGTTCGTGGGTAACTGCTAAATGACTCACACCAGTCATGATAGATTCCAAATAGACCTCGCTCATATATTATCGGTAGTGTATCAGGGGAATCAATAGGTACCACATTCATCACCCAAACACCCGCATCCTTTAAAGCAGCTGCAAATCTGCAATTTAGGAAAGCCAAGAAATCATCCAATCTTTCAATGTTTGTGGAACAACATAGGCCTTGTAAACACACAACACATATATGATTGACAACATCCACATGTGACACACCCAAAATCTTGTTTGGGATAAGGCAAGATCATAAATGCAAGTGTTTGGGTCCGTTACATCCCAATTTACATTTCAGTATTCTGCATTTCAAGTCACATTAAAAAATAAAAAAAAAAAAAAAAAAAAAAAAAAAAAAAAAAAAAAAAAAAAAAAAAAGAAAAAAAAAGAAAAAAAACCCTAACGTTTGGTAACGTTTGGTAATGTTTCAGGTCTCGAATGCACAAATGTGCGCAGAGTGCAAACAATAAAGTTACTCAAATGCGAAACATGGGAAATTCTAGTAAATTGGTATTAACCCTAACTTTACTAGCCTAAAGTATATATATTTGCCATCGAAATTTTGGTAAATTGAAATAAAAATGGAACGGTCCAAGTTGCAAGTATCTTAGATTGCAATAGCTGGAATAATTAAAAGCCAGACAAGAATGTTAATGGACAATATCCATCCTACTATGAACAACAAATGTTTTCCTTACCCTCCATAGACAGCTCGCATGTCCATGACATTCCTCACTGTTGACCAGTTTATTCCTAAGCCCCTCATATATGAATAGGTAACCACATGTTTCCAGTGTTGATGGTCTACATTAAAATCCTCAGGTGCTGCTTTCCCATAAACACCGACTTGCGAATTCGACAACCAGTAAGGTGGTTTTTCTACCCTTGATGGCCATTGTTCTGGCCACTGAGACCCACGCTCTGATGCCTTGGTAGGTATCTTGTGCATGCAGGCTTCTAGAGGTACTTTCCTGAGCACATGATAGTCATAAAATTACTAACAGAAATTCGAATCAGAATATATGAAGTACTGTACTTAAAACAGGAATGTATTATACTATTATTGCAAGAAAATAGAACACACTGCATATTTATCCCCCTAATTACACATCATAAACCTGTCTTAGTTGCTTGCAATGAAGAACAATCTTTTCATGCTCAATAAGTAATACTGTACTAATTTAAACTAAGTACCAGGCAGCATCTGGATCATCAGATTGTTTGCAGAGGGAAGGTTCATTTTCTACTCGTGTTTCATAGCATTCGTTCGAAGTGGGCTTCTGATACACCGCGACACCTATTCTATTTACCTTATCCTTACTGACTGATTTCACTTCCCAGCAAATTGACTTTGTTAAGTTCTTCATTGCTGCCATTAAGATTTTGGGAAGTTAAGAATACCTGTTAGGAATCAGCAAGCAAACTATCTTCACGGAACAGCTTTGAGAACATACCTTCCCAGATCTGAGAGTCTTCCGGGTTTTTCTTGTAGATAGGGGTAGCTGACCATACAAAGAACCCACCAGGTCGTAATAGACGATTCAGCTCCAACAGTAGTTTACCACCTAACAGTCAGTTTAAATGAAATAATTATATTTGGAAACAAATACAATATATACAATTAAGAAACGAGAAAAGAAACATGAAAAAGTGAGCTTGTGGCAGTTGAGTTAGCAATTACCTTCAATGTGCCACGGGACTCTGCATCGTGCACAATGGACAATATCAAACACTCTTCCAGGAAAAGGAAGCCTGTGTGTACCCATGACTGCTGATAGAGCAGGTATTCCCCTCTCAAGTGCAAACTGAACCTGAGCTTCATGCTCATCTTTTGGAGCAAAAGACATAGTCAGCACGTCTTTATCGAACAGAAATCCTCCAAAGCTAGCAACCCCACATCCAACATCCAATACAACTCGTGAACGATTTCCCCATCTTATATCAGGTACAATCTACACTACCAATCCACATATTTCTTAACAGATCGTAAAATTTCCACCAGAGATGATTATCACATATCTTAAAACTTAAGCTATAATGATATGAAATAAGGCTGTTTGAATAGTGACCTCTTGTATAAAATCAAGGTAATGGAGGGCACCACGCTTAAACTGCGTTCCACCACCAGGGAAAGTTAGATATTCACCACTAACTTTGACCCAGTTTTGGTGTCCCTTAAATTCTGCCAGCTTAGTGTGTGGGACATTATTGTACCATATCTGCAACACAAAGAATCATAGACTTTAGATGTATACAAGCATGTAAACAGAAAATTACTACAATCAATTTCAATTGGTACAGAAAATTTTACAACCTCTACCGATCCCACCAAAAATGAACATCCTTATTCTTTCAAAAGATGTTCAAATGAATACTACTTTGAATACAGAAGTTTCATAATTTGATTTAAAAGTCTCAAATATTTTAAAAAGAGGAACAAAAGCATCCGTAGATAAACTTGGAACACAAGAGACTAAAATACCCATATGTTTCGGTATATACACTTGAACAAAAGAAGCAATACATCCAACAACATTAACCAACAAATCAGTTAGCTGCGAGCATACTCCCAATCACAAAAAGAAATTATAACTAATTTACTTATAAATGGCTCGATCCAGGGTATGTATCAGGTCAGATGTGTAATATGAAATAATAAAATAAATAAATAAATAAATAAGCTTAAGATGAAACAGGTCTAATTGGTCGAAAGTTACCAAAAGTGTATTTTAATAGCATAAAACCTCCTTAATAAGTTAATATTTTATTCAAAATTAGTTTGTAGTTATATTTGAATGTAATTATTTGTGACAGTCTTGGACAAAGATGCCTTGGGTACCACACCTGACCCAACCCAACAGACCGACTACTAAAACGTTTTGACCCAAACATGTTTTTACTGGTTACCCCAACTGTCTATTTGGCCACATCTACCTTGAAGAAACCAGAATACCTTTTCCCTGCTTGTAGGCCACTTTATTGGGCGTTGATATCCTTGAGGCATAGGAACAAGGCAGGTAGGAGCATCCTGAGGACAGTGTCTTTCTCTATGTTCATAATGCATAGTGGTTGGAAGACTCTTAATAGCTTCAAGGTTATCAAGGCATGGGATGAAATCTGACCCAGCACTCACATTGCACTGTTTCCAATGGTAGCTACTACTTAGTTCAGGTTCTGACTGCTTATGATCTTCTTTTGCGTCCTCTGGCTCTGCTGAACGTGACCCGTTTTCAGATTCTTTCACTTTATTTTTATTATTTTCTTTCTTCTCTGCATCTGAGTTTACTTCCTTAATGGCTTCCTCCAATAGATCACCAGCATTATCTTCAAACTGCTTAGAATTGGTGGCTTTGGTAGTTGCGGTGTGATCACTTTCTTCATTACTGCTATCATTGATCACCTTGATCCCATTCTCTATTATCTTGACATCATTTTTGTTTCCGTGAGTTGTGGTATCTAAAATTTGAAAAGGAACAACTGACGAAGCCATCATCCACACCCCTACTAAGCAGAGGGCAATAAATGCCACTAACGTCACTGTAGAACAGTAATTGCTTGATGGTTTTCTGCCATCAACCTTAGAGTGTTTTCCTAGTGCCATTCTTGTCTAACTATTTATCTTATAAGCTCGAAACCTGCATGTAAAGATATACATGTCATGTAACAAAGCTTGAAAGATACTTGCCATTGATTGTCAGATTAAATCCGATAATAAACTATGTTGGTTTCATTGACTAGATAGGCAGTCAGACAAAACCATGTAAAAAATGGAGAGTTGTATTATGGATACAAAAGTTGGGATGTTTTACCGGGGTAAAACCCTTTACCCAAAAAAAAAAAGTTGGGATGTTTTATGTCTCTACTCTCTAGTCTGTATTACACAAGTAAGAGAAAGTACTTTTTGACCACATACATGCAATTTTTCTTTTTCTTTTTTAATGTAAATTCCCAATTCCTTTTTACCACCAAAAAATATTTTTGTTCATTTATAGATGTAAAGCTAAGATTGTCCTGAAACCGGTTCGTTAGACTAAGATTAACCTGAAAAGGATGTAGATCTAAGAGAAAAGCAAGGTAACTGTAAAACAATACAAAAGAGGAGTACCAGCAAGAATGGTTCTGAAGCTTTGAACTATATACAAGATTATAATCTTAATCCAAAATGACTTATTTAGGGCAAAAGCCAGAATGTCTATCTGACTTTGGAACATAGAAAGTAAAATTTGAAGACTCGAGGACTCGCAATGAATTACAGTAATGGTTCAAATATTATATAAGGAAATGCAACTCATCATCATGAATCTTCTTATAACTGATGGTGTATTCTATTGTAAATAGAATCTTTACGTTGACGTTTAAATAATCTCTGGAACAATATAGTCAAGATTTTCCAGTGTACGACTTATGAATGGTAATTCATGACTCTACCATAAAAAAGAACGGTGGTTGATGACAATGCCTAATTTACTACTATTCATGGGTATGTAGCATAAGAAGTGGCTCATCTAAACCAAATTATACATAAGATCATTCTTTTTCCTAAATGCAAAGAAATAAATTCAGAAAATAAGAGATTTTTGTGATCTATTGGCAAACATCCCTTAATAATCAAAGGGTTGAGTCACAAGAAATAGTGAAAACAGGTCCAAATTTGTTTTTCAAAACTTATAATACAATCTATGTCCATTTTGTACACTTTTTTCTAGCCAGGAACATTTTCTTCTTCACATTATTATCTTTTTGTCTTCGAAATGCATGAAAATTATTGCAACAAAAAAGGCCATCAATACAGAGGAAACAGCGAGAGACACAAAAGAAACCAACAAGTATATACAGAAACCAAAACACTAGATCCACTAAAGAACCATGAGGCCCAACCCCAAATCCAAACACACCATAAGCTGCAAAAACTCATAAACCAACAATATTCAAATATTAGCAGCAACCAACACTTGAAACACAATCACATAATCACGAGATCTACAACAACAGCAATCCAAATGGAACTTGATACATGAACAATAAACATGAGCATACCAGCAACAGCAAACCAAACATACCCGAGAAGCGAATGAAAAACACGAACACCTAAACAAACAAACTTGGACACAAACAATACACACAGAGTATTGAGAAAGAAGCCCCTCAACCCTAGTACGAGGCGCACGAGCCTTTGAACCAGTCGACCCAGTTAATAGCAAGGTTTTTGTACCTATGTGAAATCCATAAGGAAGGATATCAAGTGAATCTCAAAGAAAAGATCACCAACCTTGGTTTGTTTTGCCACACAATCTTTAACTTAGACAGCACCAATTCATCAATGTCAGACCATTGTTGATATTTCACATTATCATCTATGATAGCAGACCATCAATTATATGTAGAAAGAATATATCAATTCAAGACCCGACATTAATGTCAAAAGTATAACGAGTGTCTGGGTTTTGGTGATACAAGTATATAGTAATAATGTATTCCTAGCTTTTTTATACTTCAGGTAATTATAACAACAAATGTACGTGACTAGATCATAAGCTTTTAACTTGGAACTTGATATATATAGAAATAAAGACTGAAATGCAACCAAAAATATAATACTATTCGTAAACAAAAACTATAATAATAACTGATCAATAATCGATTGTATGGTAATGTTCGTATCTTACATTCACGGATCTGTAATCATAAGAACAAGTACGAGGAGATCAATGACAAGACATGTGTGTATGTGTCAGCTTTAGTTTTGAGGTATCAACCCAGTATCCGTGTGTTCGTGTGTGTGGACAGTGGAGTGAGATATTCCACATTTCAAAGTTGAGGAGTGTATAAATAAATAAATAAATAAAGTAAAAAATACTCGATAAAATAGATTATATTTAAAGTACAACTGTCTACTGCACACGTGTGTCTCTAATTTATTTATTTATTTATTTATTTATTTTACAAAAGTAAAATAGATTAAATAAAATAAAAAATTATTTATAAGGAATAGCACAAGAGAATGAAAATGGCAAGACAACCCCTACCAAATCCATCTCTTGCCTAGGAAACAAATTACTAAAACATATTTGGACAAC
Source organism: Artemisia annua (assembly GCA_014162995.1). Taxonomy (NCBI): domain Eukaryota; kingdom Viridiplantae; phylum Streptophyta; class Magnoliopsida; order Asterales; family Asteraceae; genus Artemisia; species Artemisia annua. The sequence continues at coordinate 167,200 of LBNU01013630.1, forward strand.
CCCAAATCCATAGCAAAGTGCTGCAAATGGCTAAAATAAACAAATAACCAAACAGACACTAATGACAAACTAGACAACCCCAAAACACAGTTATAGCAGATGAATATGCTTGATCTAAGGACATCATCACACTCTGAATCATCAATATATAAAGGGACAACCAATGCATATCAAAACATCACCATGTGAGGATATCACATAGAAAGCTAAAGTGCTAAGACTGAGCAATGGGGAGTCATCATACAGAACTGAAATCACAAGAAACTTGAGCCTGAGTAACCCATAGCATCCCAAGACAACTTCATAAACTTCATATATTATCTCAGAGATTACAATGCAACTGAAAATCATCAAGCATACCACATATTATCATTCTTCCTGGTACAATCTTGATACAAGATGAACACTAGATAAGTGATCACCCAAGCATCCTGTCTCATTAAAAAACCTTGGCAAATAAAACCATGTGGGAAAATCTTTGACCAAGGAAAAGAGTACAATATTTAGTAGTGTTAGAATTGCATGTCTTATAATCAACATGGCACCAACACAACGTATCCCAAATAGACCCATAATCCAAACAAAAACCATACAGCAGACCATCGCAGAAGTTAAAAGTAACCTATGTATCAAAATTATCACCACCACTGTCAAATACTTGCTTACAGCTCCAAAACCCAGTGTTCAAGCAAAACCAAAAGACCCAAATAAAGTGAAAAGCAACGGGTCTACAATAATACAAAGAATCGAACCAAATTAATCAGACCTCTACAGAGCCGCTTTCGAGTGTGTTTTTCTAGCCCCGGCCCGATTAACCCAAACCCGACCAACCCACCCTATTCATATCCACTCCCACTTAGGGGTGTTCAGTATTTGGTTTGACACCGAACAAACCGAAATATAAACCGGACCGAAACCGAATAAAACCGGACCGAAAATTTTAATTGGTGTATGGTTTGGTTTAAAACTAAACCGAAGTATTTAATTGGTGTTTGATTTGGTTTTGGGTTTGACAAATACATAACCAAACCAAACCGAAAAAACCGAATATATATCTATCCACACAAAAAAGTTTAAATTATATATATACAGATTTTATATGTTTATCTTACTAACAAAAAATTCTAAAAATTTAAAATATCTTATAAACTAATCACTCCTCAAATCAAAATATTCAAGCATAAGACTTCTGTAGACCTTTGTCGAAGAACTTTTTATCTTATTTCGCTTTCATTTATTTCCGTTAAGTTATAAAACCTTTTGATTTTTTAAACTTTTATTTTGTTGATTTACTTAAACACTTTGTGAGACCTTTTGATTTGGTAATTTTATTTGAACTTTTAGGATTTTATTTGAGACTTTTAGATTACATTTAGAAGTTAAATTGAATTTTGGTTTTCTTGGTTTTAACCGAAACCAAACCGAATTCTAAATTGGTGTATGGTTTGGTTTTATACGTTCTATAATCGGTTTGGTTTGGTTTTGGTTTTTACTTTTAAAATTTTCAAACCGATTAACCCAAACCGTACAACCCATGAAACCGAAAACCGAACCGATGAACACCCCTACTCCCACTTGTGATTCCTTTCTATAGATCTACAAAGGGATAATGTTAAAAATAAAAATGTAACTAAGTTACTACGATTTATGATTTCATGTAATCTACTAAAATTTTGACTTTTGTACAATTAAACTTTTAAATTTCGACCATTGCGTGTATTATATAATATTTTGTTCACCTTTCAAAGGATGGTAGATAAATGGAGTGTAACATGGTCACACCAATATATCTTCTATAATGCATATAAAAGGAAAATACATTTGTTTAAAACTTAAAATAAAAATAAAAAATAATAATACTGTTAGCATAAAATAGTCTTACCTATAAAAGGAAAAAGAAAAGTAATTTAGTATTAAATATTTTAAATATTTAATTACCTTAAAATTTAATGTAAAACACCAAGTTTCTTCCTATATAAAAATTTTACGCACACAATTTAGGGGGTGTTTGATTTCGACTTAATTGACTTAATATGGAAAAAACTGAATTAATTAAGTCATATGAAACCTGTTTGTTTGTGACTTAATAGATAAAGATGACTGAAAATATTAAGTAATAAAACTGAGGTTGTCTGCATTAATTCATATGTTAATTAACATCTTTATATAATAAAAGAATTACATCATTTCGGAGTGTTTTTGCAAAACCCTTCTTATTGAAAAAAAAATTAGACCAATAGGAGAGCTCGATTTTGCCATGTAGGCGAAATCGAGCAATATGATTAGTAAATAAAAAGTCAAAATTAAATTGATTTTTGTCAAACTTAATAAATTTGGTGGAGAAATTTGGTTAAAAAAAATGCATAAAAATATAGGTGTCAAATTTATGAAAACAAAAACTTAAAAAAAAAGGAAGTAATTAATAAAACTTTAGTGGTTGAATTTTAAATAAATTATATAGAGCTAAGTGTAAAATTACAAGTTTCCATGTTTTTTAATAACTTTAGAAAAAACACAAATAACCCCTTACACTTCATACCCCTTATACTTTATAATATTAACTTTGTTTAAAATTACATGAGTATTAGTGTTATAATTTGGTGGAGAATTTGGTTGAGGAAAAAAACACATAAAAATATAGGTGTCAAATTTATGAAAATAAATACTTAAAAAAAGAGGATGTAATTAATAAAACATTAGTGGTTTGAGACTTCCATCCATTAAACTTACAAAATTTTATAAATGTACGAATTAGTTTTAATATACGTTAAATACTTTTAAAATAAATATTAGTTTTAAACTTTCATCTATTAAAATATCTTTTTACTATGTATGTTAAAAATAAGAACTCATGTTATCATATTTAAAAGTTTAATCTATACGTACACGGGTTTGAATATTAAATACAGATAAATTATTATTAACGGTAATATAAATATCAAATGGTAAGTACGAGTTATTGTGATATGAAAATAAATATACGCGATTGTACTTATAACGACTCTTGTAATTATTATTTAAAGTTTATATACGGATATCCATATCCGGAAAAACATTTTTAAAAACTTTACAGAGTATATTTTAACTTCATCAACGCTCATTATGTGCTACTAAACTCGCACATTTTGTATAACATGATATCAATAGTTAAAGTTAAACAACAACATCAACCTTAACATTAACATCTATGTCAGCTAAACAAAGTTAAATCTTTCATCTAATAAAATTTTTACAAAATATTAATTGATATTAATACATAATGAAAAACTCATGCATACTTATTAGTTGTACTTATATCACAATTTTCACGGGTAAATTCTTATATGTCCATATAGTAAACAAAAATGTTAAAATAAATTTGATTTATATGTAAACCCGTGTGATTAAAGTACCTTTGACCCAATAACATTACAAAGAGACATGCTCAAGAATCCAATACAAGGTCGATGCAACGGTTATATTTACAATTTCTGCTAACTATTTTTCTTACTTTCGCACATGTTGATGCTCTAACTTTTTAAAATATACATACGGTTTTTTGCTTTTAAACAATAATACTATATAATTAAATTTTTTTGAAAAAACTCCGTGCGTGCACGGGTATTATAACTAGTGACTTAATGAAAAAAATTACTAAACAAAAGTGTTGTACCTTTAGCCCATCCACAAATCTTTCTTGGTGGGTGTTGACCAATAGTTGTACCCGTTGGAAAAGTAGAAGTAAACACAGGCGACTGAGGAAGGAAGGAAGGCGATCAATCATGGATCCAAACAATGTGGAGAGACCTCTTAGAAAGATTTCAGAAGCATTTAACAACATCGCCAATTCCATCAATTCACAACAAGAACAAGAAGAAGTTGAGTTAGAATTAGCCCCTTTCTCTCACGCCTGTTCTCTTGTTTCCCCTCTTTTTCGATGCCTCGGTATCGCCTTCAAGTTCGCTGAAATGGACTATGTTGCAAAGGTAATTTCCATTTGTTTTTGGTGGGTTTTGATTTTTGAATTTGATTTATGGTCGATGGGTTTTTGTAAATGATTAGGTGAATGATCTTTGTGAGACGTCAAAGTCGATATCTACGTTACAAGTTATGATGGAGAAAGATATTGCTGATGATTGTGTCAGGAAGGCTGGTAGTCATACTAGGAATCTTTTGAGGGTTAAACGCGGTTTGGATATGGTTCGGGTCTTATTTCATCAGATTCTAGCTTCTCAGTAAGTTTTTTTACTTAAAAATCAATTCCATACTCTAGTTTTAGAACCAGAATTACAGGCTCTTTTGTTGGAAAATAATTATCACAGTCGTTTAATAATTAGCTTTCGAAAACAAGATAAATCATCAACATTGTAAGAGAGTTGAAAAAATGATATGAGCAAAATTGAAATTACAGATAAGAAAAGGAAAGAAATTTGAAGGGTGCACAAATGGATGCAAACTTGAAAACTGTGTTTTCTTTGTTTGTAAAAGCGTCTGGAAGGCCAAAAACAGCTACACTATTTTGTGGCCAAGATGAGAATAATGAGTCCTTGAAAATGCGGGTGTCTTACCAACTAAGCCAACAGATACTCATGCTACTTGTTGCTTTGCTATTGTATTTTCCAGTTCTTGTAACTCCCGCCTCTGCTTGAACCTTGGGTGTAGTCATAGTATGTTGGTATGTTGGTCAAAGGAAAAATAAACAAAAACAAACATTTGATAAACTTGTAAATAGCTCAAAGATGTAGAAAAATACTGCAGGGTCCAATTTTTTAATGGTGTCTTTGCGCTTATGCATCATTAAGCGCATCAACAGTCAGTACTGAGACTATTAACTACGATGTCTTGAATTCTAAATGAAGTGGTGTATCATCTTGCGGCTATGCAGGATCAGGCAGCCGGCTAATCATCTGATTCATGAGTTCTAATCTCTTCTGTTTTTGTGTATGTGGTTCTAGATTAGTATCTACTATGTAGTTAGTGACAGAATGTCTATTAAGCTAGTCCTGTTGATTGTGCTGGGAAATAGCCATTTGATTTTCTATCTTTCTCAATTAGTTCACACATCGAGTCATTGGATGTAGTCTCCTATCTTTCTCAATTAGATAAGAATCATATTCCTGATAAATGGTAACAAGTTTTTGATAGTAATTAGATAAGTGAAAATGCTCACTTTGCTGTTATATACTCGCAGGATGTATCCTCCTAGCCATGACAAGGATCTAGTTAATCTAAGTAAGACCTGATCGAAAGTGTATTTGGCTTGATTACAACGGTTCCTAACACTCTGTTCTCGATTTTTTTTAAAGGAATGGAAGGGGGTGGGAAGGGAAATAAAAAATATTTGTATTCCTAAGTTTTTTTTAAGAAGGTAGAGTAGGGGATGGGAAGAGGGGAGGGAGGGAAGTTATGGGCTTTTTTGTATAGATTTGTTCTTTCCAATATTGGGGGGATTAGGAAGGGAAGTGGGTTACTAGCATTATGTGTTTGTGTAAATTACAATTATATCCTTATATATTCATCCATGTTCCATGTGTTTGACCTCGTTTTCACAACTGAAACTTGATTTACGAATAGACATGGATAGTATGCAGATAAACTTAATTACATGCTCCCTTTCAATCATATATACTTTCAATTGCTGACATTGATACAAGTGCTTTCCTTGTGATTTTGTGATTATATATATACTTTTCCTTGTAAAAAAAATATAAATATATTGTGGTTTTTGTTGTTTAACACCAAGTCAATTGGGTACAGAGATTCCATTTTTACTTGAATTTGTAGCCATGTGACGTTCATGTTGTTACAAGCGTGTATCTCAGATTCAAATGTCTGTTTGTAGTTAAATCATATATTCTGATTAGGTAAATGGCTATAGCATATATGATATGGATATATGTGCATTTACATACTTGAAGCTTAAGAATTACATGCGACTATTGTTTCTATAATTTAAAACTATACTGTAAAACTAATATTCAGTTGCTTTGAATACTTATATCGTTGACTTGTCTAAATAGTTTCAAGGGTATATTAGTAATTTTGTTAGCTTCCATGTCCTTTCCTTCTACTTAAAAAAAAATACAAACTTAAGAACACAAATTGCAACAACCATTTTCTTCACAATATCATCCCTTACTTTGCCCTTCCCATCCCATCCCCTTCCATTCTTTAAAATTTAGACTCGCGAACAGAGTGTAAAGTAAATTCTAATAACCATCACCCGTAGGGTCAACCCATATAAAACTTAAAGTTTACTTTTTTTTGGAAAAGCTGAGAAATCATGAGAAGAAGGCTTAAAGAAGGATCCATCGAAAGAATATCCAGGATAGAAATGCGGGGCTAAATAGAATAAGCTAACAAACAAAAGTCAAACACCAGGAAAGCCAAACATCAAAACTAAAGACGAACGGCTACAAAACCCGAGCAGCCACAGACCTTGGGCTTGAAATCCAGTAGCTCACAAGAGCGGACAACAAAATGTTTACTGCTCTCCTTATTGCAGGACTTCAATTACTTGTAAAGAAAGTAGACACTAATAGCTCATAGTTGTTTATGTGATGCAACAAATGTTGCTCAGATAATTTTCTGAGTGTTTATTGGAACTGAGACTACCATGTGGATTAACAATAATAGAAAGGATCCTTCCTTTGACACAGTTATGTATAAGGTGACCAGAAAGCCCATTATGCAGATTGTTTAGTATGTGTATTTGTTAGAGATAAACATGATAACAGATCTTGTGTTAGGTAAATGAAGGTTATGTGGTTCCAACTACGTTGATATATGTGTTATGACTGATTTGTGTGTCTTTGCTTTCTTCAACAGGGACAATTCTTTAAAGAATCCAGCATCAAAAGCTTATGGGCAAGTATTCTCTCCATATCATGGATGGGCTATACGGAAAGCTGTTGCTGCTGGAATGTACGCCCTTCCCACTAAGGCACAACTGCTTCAAAAGCTTAATGAAGATGGTAAGTTTTTTGCTTTAAATGACATCATGCTTTTCTTTGAAGTTTATCTGCTTGATGCAAAATGCAAACTTGCAAAGTTGTATAAAATATTAAAATTTGTAATCTGAAGTCAATGATTAGAGAACTAATAGGGAAGCGACATAGGGAACTTTTATAAGAAGAAAGTCTATGATGTAAGCACAGGCGATTAATGATATAGTCCGTATGATGTTGTGTTAGGGTTACAGAAAGCGTGATAGCAGAATTACATGCCATGCTATATGTGATTACACCAAGACAGTGTGTTGGTTATTCTTGTTAGTGTGATTATGAATGAATGTGATAAGGACAAACAAAAAGATAGACTGGTGTATGCCTTTTGTGAATCATATCATGGTGATCTTCAAAAATAGACAATTAATTCATAGTTGGAGGCGTGAACAACCATGTAATCAAAATGATTTAGGTGGCATTTAGGATGCAGTCACGCGTCATTTTATAGGTTTGATAGCAAGGTGGAATTAAATTGGGGATCAAGTTTTGAACTTGTCTTCTTTTGTAGCAATGTAAACCTCAAGTTTGTGGAAATCTTTTTTTATTTTAAAACCATGCCCTTAAAAAACAAACACACGCTAGTGTTCCCATAATCTTTCCATTACCATTCCCTCATTCCCAGACCCCAAGGGGAGAGCCACATTGCTCTTAGAGAGCGGTCATGTGATCCCACTCAATGTTTGACTAATACTATATTTTTAATTATTGGAACTTCACTATTACCCATTAATCTACTATATTGGCCCCACTGAGATATCATACTGTCCCGGTTATTACAACTTAAGATTAAGAGGAACATTATTGTCGTGAGTGGGTTCTGTTACCTCCACTAAAGTGAAAATGCGAAATCCAAATTTGATTTGAATAAACAACTAAGTTGTGGGTTTTATTATACATCTTTTCTCGACCAAACCTTTTCTAAATCAAATAATGGCGTTGTCTTCGTAGTTTATGCGGCAACAGTTTCCTTTTAGTTTATAGTATGCAACTCGTGTTGGATCTGCTTTATGAATATAGTATGCAGTGATTTCCTTTGAATATGTGTTGCTATTCAAAGGTAAAGTTAGGTTGAAAGAAAGTGTTTCGTTTGCATAAAAAGTAGATGATCACAGGTTTAATTAGATACCCCTAAAGAGACTTTGAATGATGATATTTTTAATTTGTTTTGTTCATGAAATTTGAAAATAATAAACCCATCACGGCTTTGTTGCAACAAACCCCTAAAGATTTATATTGTAGTATAAGTAATGAGGTCTCTACGTAACATTTTGATCTATGACATCTTACCGATGACAGTTATGAGTCTTACAATGCAAATTATGATGACCCTGCTGGTAAAGTTTTCTGCCTCCGACCCTGCACACCCCCATTCCTAACATCCTAGATCAAGGGAGACGTGGATGTACCATTACAATGAGTCAGCATTTGAATGTAAAATCAGCAATTATACAAACTGTCCGCCAACCTGCCTATTTTGCCAACTCTAAAATCAGCAATTTCTTAATCAATTATACAAAATGTTGGGTGAATGTAATGCCATACAATGAGTCAGTGACGTATAAAGCAATATGCACGATGGACGGGAGAATAATTAAGATTTGTAGCTGAGGGAACATTATTTAGATGGTTTGGTCACTGTAGCATTTGGATGAACCTGTTTCATGGTCAACATTATTTAGTGAAAATATTCCAACAAGCGAAGCAACCTGTTACAGAAGGGTCTCCTCTAGCCCTATAAAATTTTACATCATTATAATGTAAAAGCAAGTCTATTCCCTTCTTAATAGTGTGGCCTACAATAACTTTGTTGATGAACGGTGATTGAAGAATGCTATTTGATTGGCTTTTTACAATCAAGCTGCGATTGATAAGTTTTTTTTCTTGGAAGCATGTTGATATACGCATGCAGCCATGTCTATCTTAGAATTATCCTTGTTTGTTTTATTATGGTTATTGACTGCTCCTGCTATTTGTTACAGAAGTATCTGCAAGGACTGAGATGCAAAATTACGTTACGGCATGCACTATTATTGTTATGTACATTGACAAGCTTTTTCAGTCAAGAGAACTGGGCACTGACTGGTGAATTATTTTTTACTCCAAAGTTAACTTACTTATCGCTATCCTAAAGCCATGTTTTGTATCATTACTGTATTTCTTACTCTGATGTTAATCTGTTATAACTTCAATACATATTTTTCTTGATATTGTTTCTATTGCGTACAAGGATTCATCAATATTTAGGCTTCTACTATATGTATATGGAAAACCACGAGTTGTCCGAAATTGACATCCGATTACTACATTACAAGTTTTACAACTCATTCTTCTTAGTAGTTTTCACTAATTTTGATAGCCCATTTGAAAGCAAAGTTAGCTTTTGGGATGTATTTCGCTACATTGGGTTGCAATGTTATCAAGCTTATAATGAGAAGATTGTGAAAAGTTCCATAAATTATGAAATGGTTTATGGATTCACCAACCATAGGCGATCCACCTGGTAAATGTGGTTTGTATATTTTGACCATATTTATTTCTTTTACCCATGTAACTATTTCTATATTTAGTTCATTTATTTTGCGTGTTTAAGATAGAGCACGTCATCTCAAACATAGAAAAAGCAGTATATAAAAACTAAATTACAATGGAATGCTTTGAGGTATAGGAAAATTATTTTGACTGAATAAGAATACAAAAAGTGAACTAAAGTCTAGAAGAATGAGCGTTTACACTTCACAACTATAGAATGATATGGTGGGATTGCATATTTTTAGCTTTTACATGATTTCATGTGCTTTTGGATTATGAAGTCAGAAATACATCTCTACTCATGTGCTTTTAGAGTATGAAGTCACACATACGACCCCAAGGGTAATTATTGACGGTGTAAATGATCGCTTGTCACCCGTTGGTACCATGCTCGCGGGTAGAGATGGCAATAAATTGATATTGATATGGTGATGTTGTATCTGTTGGACTGTGAACATATTTTATAAACGTATGTCCGGATGGAACTCGAGCCTATGGGATCGCACGTATTACAAGATTCAATTCATAATTAATATTAATAATGTATTATATTAATTATTTCATGAAAAAACCACTATCCCACATAAGCTGTGGGATGGAAGTTGCTTGCTAATGAGAAACCTATATATTGAACCCTTTAGGCTTCATTATTCTCAGAACTTGAAAACATAACAAGTCAATCTTCTTTTCTACTCTTTTTCTTCTTTGGCCGATCGATCTCCTCTCCATATAAGGCAAGGGTTTCGATTTTGGTCATTGAATACAAGTGATTGACTTGTTTCGTGATCGAGAACTAGCATTCTAATTGAATTGCTATAACAACGTGTGTGCGAGAACGTAGAGAAATCCTACTTTGGATTTTTGGTGGTAAAGTATTCGACTAAACCCTTTAGTCGATTTCTATAAATCCTAAATTAGGGTTTACGGTTTTGATCTTGCGTTTGATTTAATTGGGGATTTTCTATAAACCCTAATTGCAATGGAAGCTAACAAGGTACGTTTACTATTTAATTTAAAGTTAATTAATTACATGTATTTGATCTATGCTTCCGTTGCGTGACTCGTGTTTATATGTTTATATGATTGTCATGATAATATAATTCAAACAATATCCATACCCGTATCCATTTAAATTTTCTTCACCTATATCCATATCCACGTTCATTTAACTTTAAATATTCATCCATATCCATATCCGATGGATGAAACGGGTAAATGGAAATCCATTTGGTATCAAACAAAATGTATTCATATCGTTTTGTTGCATAAACACATACAATGCTACACTAAATTGGCGTAAATGATATTTATTTATCATAATTTGATGTTAATTTGTGCATTATGAGTTAAGTTTAACTTTTTAAAAGCTATCTTATATGAAAGTTATTGAAATTCAACTAAGTTCGGAAAAGTATTGTATAACTTAGTAAACTTCTATGCGATGAAGTTATATTAGCAATTAAAATGTCAAGTTAAGAAAACAAGACCTAAAACGTATTTAGTAGTTACGAATTAAAAAAATATGTGTATATATTTCGGGTGATAAATAGGTCATTCATGTATGAAAAATGTTCATCCATGTCCAATTCGCAAATAATTGTTCATATCAAGAATGATGCTTTCAACTTTCTTAAAGATCGGTCCTCAAGTGCAGCTAAACTGGAATATCATCTAGAAAACATTGCACGCGCAGTGTCAAATGATATCAGCTGGATGGATCCTCAATTCAACGTTGATTATACCTCGAAAGAGAACGGACCATACTTTACAGACTGGACCAAGCCTTTGCCAGTGGTTGGAACCTCTGATCATCCTGTTATTCCCTACAGCTTCTTCTTCAACATGGCAACAAGTGTGAATGAAAGTATGTAACCTTGATGCGTGTAGTGTTACATTGTAGTATAGGGGTATTTATGCCTTATCAAATTTTACATTTATATTTAGCCGACTTATCCTATAACACACACACTAACGAGCAGTGTACCCGATCAATATGTAGATAGTGGTAAGTAGAGTGTCGATGATGCGTGGTTTTGTGATCTTACAACAGGTTTTACCTCTCGAGGGATCTCAAGAGGCTTACAACCCCACCAGGCAGTGTACCTGACCGATGTAGTATAGGATAGTGGTAACTACGGGGGATTGATCGTTCTCTCACAGGAAATAGTGTTCGTTAGGACAGAAAAACTACTCTAATAGGTCTAAGGGTGAAGGAAGATTCTTTTTGTATTTTTATATTTTTAGGAAAGCAAGTAAAATCTCAGTTTTGAAGGAGTGGGCGGAATTAGTTGCTAGTCAACTAACCCAAAATTACTACTATTGCAAATAAAATAAAATAACTAAACTATTTGGTTGTGAAAACTATTTGGAGAAAAGTTGTGTTTACTTAGACTTCATTACTCCCTAACTATCTTTTACCGGTTAATTGATATGTATGTGTTAGGATCATAGTTTTCAACTATTCAGTCAAGTCTCGGTCATTTCAGTAAATGTAATAGGTTGCTAGAATTATCATTATTAGCTACGTTATTTAGTTACTCGTATGGTTTATGTTTAAGTTTAATAGGATGTCCAATGGGCCTTGAAAGCCCACGACTTAGTAGATAGGGAAGGAAGGGAGTGTTGCCCTATCCCTCTCCTATAAATAGGACACTATGTAACTCTTTAATATTGTTGGTTAATTTCATATCTTAAGGAAACTCTTGTTCTTTCATCTTTCATATTGATCTTAATCAACCAAGTCTATTTCTCATCTCATTTCTTTCATTTGAATACTTGTGTTTACTAATATGGTGACCTAACAAGTGGTATCAATCGCTAGAAGAAGGTGTAGTTTATTTTTTTGTGATTTTACGCCCCAAAACTTGTTCTTAGTCTCGTTAGATTCAAAAATTTTCCAACTTTCTTGCTTCTTTTGTGTTTTTATCACATATTTGATTACAAACTTGTGTTAGAAACCAAAACAAACAACAAAGTTTCAAAATTTTTGGGTTTTTTAAGATTCGTACAAACTAGTACTATTTATCGAAAATTTTATAATTTTTGTTAAAAAGTTCAAGTTTGCAACTTTCATTAAGATTTCATCATTTTAATGCTAGTTGTACAAGAATATTGGATTAAAAACTCGTTTTAGGATTACTTTTTCACAAAAGAAAAAACGTACTTTTTGGCTAGATATCGAGAACATCAAAACCCCAATCTATCGAGAACATTCATTCTTACTACTTAAGTGTTTTGGTTGCTTACTCAGTGCTTTTCTCTCTTGTATAAGAAAGAAAACACTTCGACATATTGGATAGTTTCGTTATTGTATAATCTCGAAACTTTGGATAAGTATTTTCAAAAACTGTGTTTATCGAGAACCTCATAAGTTATTGAAATCAATATTTTGTTTTCGAAATCTTGTGATCCTATCGAATTTAACTTCAGTTACATCGAAAACATACTTTATCTCATTAGAACAAAGGATCTCGATAATTGTATCCAACCTCTCTCGAAATTTTCTTTTTATCGAGAATAAAGTGATTTATCGCAATCCTACTTATTTTATCGAGAACTTCAGTTTATCGAGATTACTTGAACTTTAACAGTTTATCGAAATCATTCAATAACCAAGTATCGAAATCACATTGGGATTTTGTTTTTGAAGATTTGCCTTAAGTACTATACCTTCTACAAGATCCATAAACCACAAGTTTTCAATCATGTCT